>JAZAYU010001606.1:0-19748 GCA_038501625.1 Corbicula japonica | reverse complement strand
ATATATTTTATGCCTTAGTTTAAATGTGTTTTTTTTTTATTTGGACTTAATATACAGGGTGATCCATAATATCTGATACCATTTTGAAATTTAATAGCGTTCATATCATTAAATATAGGCTTACAATTTTCACATATTAATAATCTAGAGACTTTAAAGTTTTGTTTGATATATAGCATAGCATACTTATATAGGGAATGCAGTCCGTATATCCGAAATAATATTTACAACAATGTTCAATTTGACGTCAATTTTCGGTGATTATTACTTCAAGTCTTTTCTTGGAATGACCTTATTTGGCAGATGTGCACATCTGTAAATTTAAATTTCCCATTTCTTGTTAAACTGATGATTTTAGCTCTTGTACTGATGTTTATTTAGGTGTGTATACCTTACCTTTAAATTCCCCCAAAGAAAAAGTCAAATCGGCCACATAAAATTTCAAGAAAAGACTTGACGTCGTAATCACCAAAATGGACGTCACATTTAACATTTATTAAAAATATTATTTTGGATATATCAACAGCATTTCTTATTCAAGTATGGTGTGTTGTATATCAAACAAAACTTTGAAGCTTCTAGATTATTACTATGTAAAAATTGTATGCCTATGTTTGATAATATAAACGCTATTACATTTCAAAAGGGTATCAGATATTATGGATCACCCTTAAGATTGATATAATGTGCATACCATGGCATGCATCTGTATTTGTCGGCACAATTAATTATTTAAAATAATACATAGAGGATATTTGTTTGTTTTGAGTGGATATGGAATATATCACATCGAGAAGTGATACAATTAAATATTTTCACGAGCGCGTAGCGCGAGTGAAAATATAAAAATTGTATCACTTCGAGAGTGACTTCTTCATCTGAGAGTGATATTGTTACTGCACACACTCTACAAATTACAAAATTTAGAATCAGTGTTGAGCCGAAACAAGACAAAGTACCTACTATGTATTGGTTGCCTAAAATGCACAAAACACCGTACAAAGCAAGATTTATCGCTAACTCTAGTTCTTGTACAACAACAAAGTTATCCGTGCTCTTAACATCTTGTCTTACAGCTATAAAAGAACATGTAATTAGGTATTGCGAAAAAGTTTTTGAAACTACTGGCAAAAATTTATTTTGGTCTATAAAAAATTCATATGACGTTTTGAAGAAACTTAAATCAAATAATTTTCAGGCGTTTTGTTTGTCTACATATGATTTTTCTACCTTGTATACTTCTCTCCCTCATAATTTAATAAGAGACAAGCTAACCAGTCTCATTGAAAAAACTTTTGCTAGAAAAAATAAAACATTTATCGCTTGTAATGAACACAGGGCATTCTTTACAGATGGTTCTTATGATAATTATACTTCATGGACCTGTCAAGACCTTATCCAGGCGCTCACGTTTTTATTGGATAATATTTATTTGAGATTTGGTACCTCTATTTATAAACAAGTAATAGGCATTCCAATGGGTACTAATTGTGCACCCCTTGTTGCTGATCTGTTTTTATACTGTTATGAAAGAGATTTTATGTTATCTCTTTCTACAGAACATCAAGATGATATTATTACAGCTTTTAACAACACCTCGAGGTACCTTGATGATTTATTAAATATAGATAATAACCATTTTCCATCACTAGTTAATAAGATTTATCCTAAAGAACTACAGCTTAATAAAGCGAACACTACAGAAAAGCAAGCAAACTTCCTTGATTTAAATCTGTCCATTGAAAATGGTTACGTCACTACTAAAATTTATGATAAAAGAGATGATTTTAATTTTAATATAGTAAATTTTCCGTTTTTAGACGGCGATGTTCCTCGTGCTACATCTTACGGGGTTTATATCTCACAACTTGTTCGCTTTTCAAGAGCTTGCAACGATGTTAATGATTTCAATGAACGTAATCTTTGCATTACAGAAAAACTTTTAAAACAAGGTTATCGGTATCACAAATTAAGGAAAACCTTTTGCAAGTTTTATCGCCGATATCCTGATCTAATTTATAAATACAGGTGCAGTTTAAAATCACTTTTGCAACAAGGAATTTCACAGCCAGTTTTTTATGGAGATTTAATTTATAAACTTAAGAAGATAAAAGGCGATGTTAATTTCTCCCGGTTATTCGTAAAAACCATCTGTAAATTTAAAAAGAAAGGTTACCAACATGATATTTTACAGCGCTCTGCAGGCCTGGTGATTAACCCATCTACAGTTGATCATTTTGCTTACCTCTTTGGTTGCACGACGGTGGCAGGGGTTTAAGAGTTTATGAAGGTTTATGGGGAAATCTTTTCTAAAAAGAACATAGAAGCTCGATTTGTTTCTTTTATCCCTGTCATCGTGTTCTTGCTGGTTTTACTCCAGATGCTCTGGTCTTGGTAAGATCATTGAGTACCCGCCCTTTGGCTTTGCAATGCTATTAAATTCTTATGTTTATATGTTTGTATGCTTTTGCATGCAACATTGTTGAGCTGATGGATGGGTTGGAGTTATTTCACCAAGACAATTTGTACTTGTTTTGTAATACGAGAACCTGTTGGGGCAAGTGTGAGGTTGGTGCACCCTAGAACCTGGTTTAAACCCCCAGTGGCATTTTGTTTTGCCACTGACCGTTCCAAGGCGGTAACCCCTATGGTTCTCACTTTTGTTATTTGTTTGTGGCGTCCATTTTGAAACTGATTATTATAATACCATGCTCTCTTTTCCTCTCTACTTTTTGGCTGTGTGGGGAGGCTGTGTATGCTGGATGTGGCCATTCCTGATATGCATATTTCATTTTTTTCTATTTATTTTATGCTAACTTCAATAAAAATAACAGTACTATTTTTTGACTTACCAATATGTCGCGTATGAATACATTGACAGTTGTGTCAGGCAATACACAATCCGCCATATTGGATGAGAAATCGGAAAACAAGTGTGTTGAATTTTAACGATTTATTCAACTTGTGATCAATGACAAATAAAAACGATTCACAGATAATTTGGATTAACGATTTCTGATGATATTGGATAATATATTACCGAATGTAATTATTGATTTTTGCTAAACTTGTTCATTTTTTTTCTGCCGGTCAATCATATACGCTGACATGTGGCGCGTGTAAACATTTTTAAACTGTATTTAATTCTTTTCCACCTGGTTCAATATCTGGAGATGAGGACCGGATCGACACACTGCAGTCTGAGTTACTGTGGTAAAAAATGTGTCAAAACAGGTTCTCATGTAAGTAGTTCGGCACAGTGACTGATAAAGTAGTTCGGCACAGTGACTGATATAGAAAGTAGTTCGGCACAGTGACTGATAAAGTAGTTCGGCACAGTGACTGATAAAGAATCTATATCAGTCACACTGTCAGTGATATGGAATATATTTCACTGATAGAACTCAGTATTTCATTGGTTAGCATAAAATAAAATTAAACCATACCTCGCCGATTGCCGTGTCTTAGTATCTACCGATATTATATCAATTATCAGATTCGTTTTTTCGCGACGTTTTTGAAATATGTTTTGGCAACGAAATAGCTTCCATAGTTTTGTACTAAAGACATGCCGTGTGACTTTCATGACACTGCACGCCGTTAAACAATGAACTGATAATAATTCAAAACTGTGTCATCTGCACTTCAAGCCATCGTCAAATATTTAATATCTTTAATAATTAAGTTCTTCTGTTCTCTCTAAAACAAAGCTAATAATAACGAAAGAGATAAAGGGACTTTCCCTTGACAAAGAAAACAATTTAAGGAAAATTCATAACTAAACTATGAGTGTTGGAAAATAATAAACTTGTCAACATTTGACAACATTTCGTCTTGTAAGCTTCAAGTATAACTAACTAACTAGAACACGCCGTTTTAAACACAAGAGACCATTTTTAAAACAATTTTTTTTGGATGCACTAATTTCGGAAATGAAGAAAACAATGAAATGTGCATATCAGGAATAGCCACATTCAAAACACATTGCCCCCACACGGCAAAGAAAAAGATAAGAAGGAACAGCATGGTATATAAAATGAACAGTTTCAAAACAAACATCACAAGCAATTAACAAAAATGAGAACGCGAGGAACGGACAGGGCCAACAACAATTTGCCACTAGGCTTTTAACCAGGTTCAAAATTGCAATTACCTCATACTTGCCCAAACAGGTTCTCATTTGACCAAACAAGTACAAGTTGTCTCGGTTAAATAACTCCAAACCACCGATCAACTTGACCAAGGTGCATGCAAAAGCTCACAAACATATGAAACCAAATAAGGAAATCGCATTGTAAAGTAAATGAGAGGGTACGCAATGACCTAACCGAGACCAGAGCACCTGAATTCAAATCAGCTGGAACACGATGACAGGGATTAAAGAAACAGATCGAGCTTCTATTTTCATTTTCAAGATTTCCCCAAATGATCCTACATAAACTCTAAAATCCCTGCCACCGTCATGCAACCAAAGAGGTAATCATAAGGGCGCAGGGTACAGTTTCCGAGCAGTTTTCCGAGCTTTGCCAGTGCGTGCAATGTTATTCTGTTTGAAGAAAATACAATTGCATTAATAAAATGTTGTTATTATATTTTCTGTGTTGCATAAGAATAGTGGCTTTCGAATTATTGGCAACTGTACTAAAATACACATCCTTCAGAAAATATGGAGATATTTAAGTTAACCCCCACCCCCTGATTTTCACATGAAAATCTATCAAAATTCATGCATGTTTGAAAGCCTGCATTTTTTTTCCTGCAGAGATTTGACTCATCTAACCCCTTTCTGGTCAATATTTCAACTATCCCTAATAACCCAAGCACCAGGAAAGTGTCTCCCATTCAGCTACTTTTTTCAGTTTTTGTCACTGAAATACCTGATTATCAAGTTTTTCACGTGCTCGTCTCTAAAAGCTGTTTTCCCATCCGACAAATGCTCAACTTACAACATGCAAAGCTTGCATATACATGTTTTAGCAGTCAGAATCCCATTAACTATCATGTAAACTATGCAATTTTAAACAAAATCTTTCATCTTTATTTCAAACATTAATTATGATGCATTTTATTCTGGGGTACCCCAAATATCTAAAAAATCCACCGGGACCAAAGTGCGAAACTATACCCTGCCCACTAACGATCAACTGTAGACTGGTTCATTACCAGTCATGCAGAGCGCTGTAGAATATCACTTCAGTAACCTTTCTTTATGAATTTACATATTTTATGTGGAGAAATTAACATTCAATTTGCCTAAATATCGTAGAATAGTTTCTAATGGTACTCTGTGTGACATATTACTTTCAGAGAGAAAGAGATTATAATCGCATGCGGTAGAGTCTTCGTTTAATTGAAGGCGTGATAATGCGATGGCCTTTGTAAACTGACATCAAAAGACGATGTTTTTCTTAATTTTGTTCTCTTTTTTTCAGAATCACATTCTTAAAGAATCTTCCAGACACGACCCTTACTTAAGGTAACTTTATGAACAACTATTTGCATGTTTTTAATATGTATTTACTAATGATAGTTCCTCTAGCTGGGAGCGAACCCGCACCGCCACGGCGACAGCGCCTAGCCCTGTTGAACCGAAATTTTCACACAAACGAAATCGTCACACGTGTGAAAAATTCGTACGAGTTCTTCACATACGTGTGAAAATTTCGTACAAAAATGGCCGAAAATGTGCTGTGAAAATTTTGATGCCTATTTTCTAACCACCACTAGGTATCAACGAATTTTTCACATAATTATGTGACACATTCCTATGTCTTGCACACATGTTATGAAGTTAAATCCTGAAAACTAGAATTATTACCGTTAGCTCTTATGGATTTACATGATTTCTCAGCATTTGAAAATATCTCTAGCTCCTCGGTATCGTGCATTTTTGATGCATGGAATCGCTGCTTTGCTCGGGAAAGCATAATTTAAACAAGATGCAAGATAGAAGGACCTATAAGTCGTATTGCATTATATAGGACTTCAGTATAGATAATTTCCTAGTTCAATCATAGGTAGATGCAATATAATTTTGTAAAATGAGAACTTGTAAGAATGTTATCTTGACGTAATCTTAATTTCCGTCAAGCAAACGTCACGCGACGAATCGCAATGTTGCGTGTTGTATTGTAAAGTGACGATGTTGTATTGCAATTAAGCAATATCGTATCGCGTTATTACATGTCTTGCGCTGGGCGACGCACGGCGATGCGTTACGACATTGCGACATTTTCCGAATTTCGTATCGGATTTTCATGCGCTGGTTCCGTCTATTTGTGATCTGTAAAATTAACATGTCGTGTAATTATCTGTGTTTCGATTTCATCTTTAGCTCTGCTGTTTCGATGAAAAAGTCGAGGTTTTGTCATAGCCCCCTCGTCACAAGTTACGAAGGGTTTCAAATTTGCAATTTCACAAGTAAAATAGCGATTTTGCTACTTGTTAAAAACCAATAACGTGTGGTTATAGCGAGAGTCATTGCATCGTGGGAAAATGCTACAAGTACACGTACATGTTACACGTAAAAATATTAACCTCTATAATCTATATTATCTCTGCTATTACTCACATGGTCGGCAGTATGCTTACCTCTTTGGTTGCACGTCGGTGGCAGGGGTTATAGAGTTTATGAAGGTTTATGGGGAAATTTATTAGGACTTAGAGCTTGATTTGTTTCTTTTGTCCCTGTCGTCTTGTTCTTGCTGATTTGATTCCAGGAGCTCTGGTCTCGGTATGATCATCGAGTACAAACCCATTTGCAATGCTATTAGCTTCTTATGTTTTATATGTGCATTGTTGAGTTGATGGGTTGGAGTTATTTAACTAAGACAACTTGTACTTGTGTGTTGATATGAGAAACTGTTGGGACAAGTGTGAGGTTGGCGAAGCTGGTTTAAACCCCCAGTGGCAAATTATTATGCCACTGACCGTTCTAAAGCGGTAACCCCAAGGGTTCTCATTTTCGTTGATTGTTTGTGATGTCTAATTTGAATTTGACAATTATAAACACATGCTCTTTTTTACTCTCTTCTTATTCGCTGATTGGCGAGGCTGTGTTTTGTGAGTCTTGCGAGTCCTGATATGCACATTTCAATGTTCACAAGTTACGTTGACAACAGTTTACGAGAAAAAATCTCGATTATGTATGTAAAGAATACTTTACTTTTTTCAGACTGTTTTTATAACAATACACGCTGATACAATGTGACGTGTAAGGGCTTGTCTAAGTTACTCTCTTCCTTACCCTAAAAAATAAACAGGAAGAACATGTAATAAGCATCACTATGTTTACTTATTGTATATTCTTATTGTTGATTTGTTGTTTACTGCTATGCACATGACTACGATTTCAGTTTCATCAAGATGAAATTATAACAGTCTTTAACAACTACTCAAGATCTGTTGACAAATTGTTTAATATAAACTTAAACGCAAAGGCTATCTTCTCTTCGTCTTCTGCAAACATACAGAATAAAATATACTCATTTAAATATCTGCAGCTGTTACGTTTACGTTTATGACGTCATTAGCAAGCATATTTAATGACATAATTTTTAAGGCCCCGGCTGTTTTAACCAAACAAATCATCAGATGAAAAACATTTTGTTATGAATTCAGATTGTTATCATGGCGTTCTGAAAATCAAAGTACTGAAAGTACAGAAAACCAGCGAAGCGATTTTGCTTATTGAGAATAACCAGTGCCATGATTCTCATACATGTATCCATTTACGAAAAAGCAAAAAAACTTGGTTCACTCGCAAAGAACTTCCTCTTGTCTAAATGATAGTGGAAATAAGGGTTTCCATGTTTTATCTGGATGAAGGCTTCTGTTAACCCTTTACTCCATAGATATACCTTCATAGCTTGTGCGAACAGTTTAGATCCATATCAGCTGGCACATCTGTGCGATCTGATTAGGATTTGAACTGTTCGCTTTTATGATCATTTTTTTCTGACCAGTAATCACAAATTTTAGATCCAGATCAGATGGCACTATTGTGCCAGCTGATCGGGACCTGAACTGGTAACCTATTTGATGAAAGGCGTATATATTGAGTAAAGGGTTTTAAGCAAAAAATTATAATAGTGAAATCTGTGTACTGACATCCCAAAGACATAATGAACACGAAAAATGATATAAAATGTGAGACCCCATCGATGGGAAAGTTTATGCAGTTATTTGAAATAAGAAATATATAATTGTTTCCTTCATTGTGAAAAATCGCGGACACGGACAATGTTTGACCATTGTTGCACCGCACCGATCAAGTCCTAGAAATATGAACCGCACCGATTTTACATTTAATCAAACTGTCGTACAGATGAATTTGACCATTGATGCACCGCACCGGTTTTATCCTATCAACATGACGTAGTTAATACCAACTTTAACACGTAACAGGAAACTTGGGGACTACTTTACTTACTCTGATTTCTCTGAAATGCGTAAATCGCCGTTTGCCAGTTGGTTTGATACCGATTTCAGAATTGTGATTAGTAAAACCAGTTTCGCTGGTTAAAAAATGGTGTCAAACGTTAGTTCTGAATCAATAATTTCGGCGAAAATATTTGAACAAAAGGGAAAATAAAACTAGTAAAAAGAAAAGTTCTTATAATATTTAACTGTATCCCCTGCTTATTAAAAAAGACTGAAGAAGAAAAACAATATTAAAGACAGTTTTTGCAACACGACTTGATGTTTTAGAGGACAGATATAATTTAATCTTGTTTGCGCGTGGCTTTGCAATAACTAGTAGTACAAGTAAACTAAAGAAACAAATTGTTTCATTAATCAATCAAACTCTTTAAATGTTTGTCTATTAGTTCTACCAGCATTTTCTGCACTTCTCGATAGTTTCCTAAGTCATCACGAATGATGTTGACAGACAGCCATTTACATTGAAGAATTATTCCATTCCAAACGATGGTATGCATATAACGGCGAACATGGAATCTTCAATGCGGTATTTTCAGTTTAAGGGCCCACTTCACTCCTCCCCAGCACGTTTACCGATAAAAAGACAATTATCAAAATGTCAATAACGGTAAAATGTCATTATAATATTACTTATGTGGGCAATTTAATGATAGTTTGTGTTGTTTGTTTTTTGTGAATTGAGTAAATAGAAGTTTATTTAATTATGAGATCTAGCAATTTTTCTTTACTGTTCTAATTTGTCTTACTATATGCGAAATAAAGATACATAAGTAACATTCATTTGTGCAAAGTTTCATCGAACGGCATTTTGCTGTTATTGAGAATTTTCTTTTTATAGATGAACGTGCAAGGGAGGAGTGTGGTATGCCGTTAGAAGGGGACCTGCGTAAGCGCGGGCTTAGAGAATACACGTTTACACTCTTGCCCCTTAAGATCTAAAACAGACGAGCTGATTCGATGTGCTTAGACCGTTCTAAACTCATTTCTGACTTTGTTTTAGGAAGTTTGTTCAAATTTAGAACATGACGGAGACCTATATAACTTACATCACCCCAAGAAGATAGAATGTCCGTTATCTTAATTGGACATAATGGCTTGCTTAAATTCATATCTTTAACACGAAGGTTTTTTGGTTTACTGAAACATAATAAGGACAAATTAATTTTAATGAATCAAAAACTTCAAACCTGGAACGCGCAGTGTATAATTTGACGGACTTGGGAATAAGTTATATAAAATATATCAATATAATCTTGTAACTTCGCGGCGACTCCTGCGTATGCCATGAAGATACACAGGTATGAGAATTATATTTGCCTTCATTTATTTTGAATAATTAAACGCTCTTTAATAATACTAAAATATTGAAAGGTAGAGTGGCGTTCCCATATGGTATTAGCAGTAGACTTGCGTTGAGCTCGTTTTTGATGAGTTTTATTTATAACAATATAACAATCGCTTTGTCATAAGTTACACATCTTGCAATCTCCCAGGAGCTAGGGTTTTCTTCAGTTGGTGTGGCGGGGGCAGTTGTTTTTGTGTATGAGGACTCAAAATCCCGGTAAATCGCGATATTGCGCTAGACTGGACTAGAGTTTTACCCTGATCTTTTTAATATTTATGGTTTCCGTTCTCTTACTGGACGACATTCAAATTTAATTAATCACAACTTATGTATAAACTACGACAAAGTTTCATTTTGAGCAAGATCGGCGCGTTTCATTGAGGTGGAATGCAAATCTGAAAATAGTTAAATTTAAAATTGAATAGATCTACATCGTAATTTGAGGTGCTGATTGTGACCTTTAATGAATTCTAAATATGTTTAATTAGTAAGTAACAACTTAAATGTTTAGCTGATTTCAAAGTTTCGTTTTTGTAATAATGTATATGTATTAAACAACTTAAAGATTTTTGGTGCATGCAAGTACCTGTAATTTGTTTAAAATTCTAATTTTTGCCAGGTATATGGAAGTGACAGCTCTCCTCTGTGCGTTACAGCTTACCAATGTTCACGGTAAGAGGTTTAAGCGACAATTACATTCAACTTAACAACTTTAAACATTTCTTTAAAGATCACGAAGTTGACGCAAACAGTGATAAACTATGCTTTATAACACCCTGCTAAACTGTCTAGTTGATCTCCGAAATTAGGTTAATTAAACTCAAATTGTGTCTTTGAGATGAAGTTAATTGCGAAAAAAAATCAATGGAAATAGGTTAATATATATAGAATATTAGGTTACTGTCTTACCAAGCTTGAATTTATTAGGCGAGTCGGAGAAAAATATACAGGGCGAGTCTCTGCCGAGCCCTGTATATTTTTCTCCGACTCGCCTAATAAATTCAAGCTTGGTATGACAGTAACCTAATATTATATTTATCCTACTACATATTTTATTCTTTTTTCACTTGTAGTTGAAAGAGAGTTTTCCATGATTTTAAAAAGAATGAACATCTGTTGTTGGCGTATGAACACATCTGTCCTGGAGACAATATTCTGTACGAATTCGGCCATTTTGTTTAAATTGTTTTCACTTTTATAATGTGTAGAGAAAACTGAAATATCAAAGAAATATGAGGGGTGTCTTTAAGAATTTGAAACAAAAATAATTTTGCAAAAACCATTGGGAACAGTCGACAAACCTGTCATCATAAACAGCGGGTTTACGGGTCGTAGGCTTCCAACATGTCCAATGTGCAACATCCAGTTTCTACTTTTTCCTGCTGACAAGCCTACTTGAAAAAAGCTAGTCTCTGTATTTCCTTGTCCAAAAGAATAGTCTTTAATTTTTCCTGTCTTCAAGACTTCAGTCAGTTTAAATTTAACACCAGCAACAAAGCCATTTTCAGTTTTTATTTCGAAACCGAAATGGCCTAGACGCAGGCATTGAATCGGGATTTCTTTTCTTCAAGCATATAAATCCATCAGCACAGAAAAAGCAACAATTTAAACACATTTTAGTCTAATACAATCCAAACAAGAAATATCGTTAAAAAAGATAAACGGCGTTGATGGAAAAGATTTATATATACATGAATATAAGAAAGAAAGAAATACAGAGAGGCGAAGCAGACACAGTTTAGTTAGTTTATTTTACTTGGTATAGCTGTTGACGAACCCCTCCCTGCCTTCTTAGTATGACCAAGACATTTAGCGACCAAATCATGACAACTTATAAATTCATTTAAAGTGTCTTTCAAAGAAAATGTTGAAGCTGTTGCAACAATTTCATACAGTGATAACAAGTCGATTAAAGAAGCAATGTATTACATTAAGTCTTGATCTACATTTATTCAGTTTCAATAAAATACCTCTTGTAGAGTTAGAACTCAAGATGAATAAATGTCATTGAAATTTAATATAAATAAATAAAAACATCCTGTTAAAAGAGCAAAATCTAACAACTTTTACGTAAATTAACTTTAAAAAAAGTGTCAGTACTGAGTATTGAACCCGGGGCCTCACGCTTGCGAGGCGAGAGTGTTAGCCACTACACTACAATGAACTTGTATTTTGAACTTGAAATTAACAATCAGTATCAACGGAATTAGAAAGGAACCAGTAAGAACTAGAAATATCTAAATTTCCTTTTCGTTTTACACTGTGTACTGTACGCAAGTTTTTACCTGACACCCAAGAATATTCCATATAAAATTGTATTTAAGCCATCAATATTGACTTAACTGGTTATTTAAATCGTAATTATGTTTTTCTCCAATACAACACCCACTAACAACCAATCGAAATAATCTATTTGATTTTTCCGCTGCATAATAATAAAAATCCCACTAGATACCTCTCCACTCTGCTAGATGCCTCTCTGATGTAAATAGCTACCAATCGAAATAGTTTATTTCATTTTCCCTCTGCATAATAATAGAATACGAGTATTATTTACAACATTTCATTGGTCGAAAAACTAGGTCAAAAGTGAGCTTAGACAGCTAACGCCGAAAAATATGTCCGAAATTGGTTACACACTTGTCATGCCGGAAGGAATATTGATTCTCGAAAATGACGTCAGTTTTAATTAGAGCGGCTCCTGTTTCAAGCGGATTATAATACTAGACTCTCTCGTAGTACAAATGGGACTCTCTCGTAGTGCAAATGGTTCCTTCTCTGGGAACTTGCAAACAGAGTAGCATTAGTTCCAGGTCAAGTTTTAGCAAGTATTTTGTGTATCGGAAAACTAGGTCAAAAGTAGTTCCGGACCTTCCTAATAAAGCTTGGGTGCCAAATAAACCTTAAGTTTACACGGCAGGCCGATTTTCGCGAAATAAATTAGTAGTGGTAGGATAAATATATTTACATGTACCCCGAACATTAAATAACCTCCATGTAATTCGACCGGTTATGTTATAAAACACTCAGCTAGAATACACGTTGAGAAGTTATTATTTATTTATCAATTATTTTATTTTTATTTCTCATTCACCGACAGTGCGTAATATGAACTAAGGCACTGCCTCTCTCGGAATCGACGAATTTAAAGAGATGTGTATCGAATGTTTAACAGTAAAATAAAGAAACAAATCATCATTTGTTGTTTTACTTTTTAACCAAAACTGATCAAGGTTGTAAGATGTATTATGAAGAGCTTTCAGTGTATAACGACTTTTGCGTAACGGTTGTTAATCTCTTCTTCTGCAGTGAGTGCTTATTTGAGCAGCTGGTGTTACACGGGTTTATTGTTGTTTTACACAGAGTGGTTGTTCTACACAAAGTCTTTTAAGGTTTCTAAGCTTTTATTTGCGGTTTATAAAATAAATCCACAATAACAATTTTACAACTAATAATTTTTGATTCACAAAGTAATGTCTTAAGATTTTTAGCTTAATTTCCCTTTTTACTTTTAAAGTTCACAAAGTCTCTTTAACAGTTCACAAAGTTTTCACAAAGTATTATTAATTTAGTCACAAAGTTTTAGCTAATTCCTTCACAAAGTTTTTGTTGTTGTTTACCTAGAAAATTCTGTTTATATACCTTTTTCAAAAATTGACATTTACAACTTAACAATTGAGATTTTGACAGATTAAGAAAAGTAAGACCTAAAGCACATGTAAACAATATGTGATAAAAGCGTCAGATTGATAACATGTGATAGTTCCTTACAATTCAAAGGAAATAAAACGTATGAAAACGTTGCTCTTGTAGTAAACATTTCCCCAGTTTTCCCATGCTCAGTCGACATTTTTCTAGTTTAAAAGGCTGACCACTACAAGTTCTGCTGATATTATTTTAATCTTGACATCGGCTTTCATGACCCTGTCCAAGTTCTATGGAAATTTTTTTTTCATAAAATATTGTGGTACTATTATCGTGCTATGAGGACATATATCTATTAAAATGGCGGGACTTATTTTCGCACACACGGCACCAATCACTCTTTTGCGCTGGCATAAATCCCGGTGAGCATAAGCTTTGTGAATTAAATGCTAATGAAGAAGAGGCTTGTCCGATCTACAAAAGCTACACTACCTTTATTGTTTTTATCGCATGTACTCATAAACTTTAGGGTAACGATGGACAGATGCCATTTGTAAAATTCTATACGCATTCCATGTACAAAATTTGAAGAATATGAGCCAGTACTGCCGGTAGAGTAATGTGTTGAAAATAGGCATTTTTGGGATTACATGGCTGAAACGATATTATGGAAAACCATACCGGACAAGACTTTGGTCCTGACTTTAGTATATATCTGAAAATTAATCCTATAGAAAATAAGTATTTCCATAGTTTCTCCCGTTGCGTAGAAAGTCGCTGTCACAGTGTGTGTTGTTTAGGTGCTGTGTTATGGAGTTGGAGCCACGAGACGTCCCACAAGGACATTAATGCGGTGTTAAGAGATTCTTTTGACTACACGGACCACAGTGGCGGGTTCGGGATCGGGGAGGATGATTCGTTGTCTCTTGCCGAAGATCCCTTACATCATGGACAATATGTACTTAGAGCATTCTACAAGAAAGGTATATTCAAATACTTTCAGTGAAAAGTAGAGGAGAGGACAAATGATATTTTCATAGCAAAATGATTTGTGGTGTGTTTGTTTTTGATAATATGCACATTGAAACTTTAACCTCGGTTTAAATTGTTTCTGTATTACGAACATAAGTTTTCTTCGCCATAGCGTAAAATGTAGCTAATTTTATAGCGGAAAACAATGTATCATGTGTTTTCTGCGTCCTCATACAATGAAGCTTATTTCTACGCATTTGGGTAAAGCAAATGTATCTCGGTTATTACCGTCCTAGCTTGAGACAATATAGCCAATTTCTATGTAATAGCGTAGATTTATTTTGCAAGTTCTTAAATGTTAGTGCGTATAACTATTATGCACAGAACAGAAGTTAAATGAATGTCTCTCTTAATTTTAAAATCTGATAAAAGGCTTTATAGCCTGGAATATAGACACTACATGTATCTTTGTATGTCATATGCTAGCGGCCATAGACTGCATGCACACGTCACTTGGTTTGATCTGTCACAGGTACGTGGAGCCATTACGCGACTTTAACCGAACCGTGTCATTCAGGACAACCATGTCACAGGGGTGCCCAGTTCTACGTGACACCCAAGTCTATGGCAGGTCACACTTACACTACATTGACACTGGAGTACGAGGTAGGAACAATCTGACTGTATTGATATAACAACATGAGCGCTAACAGTCGCCGAGTTGTCATTCCGTCCACCAATACGTCCGTCCGTACCGCATTCATGTCTGACCCATTACTTTGTCATCTGAAGTCGCATTTAAAAAAAAATTGACAGAAATGATCATCATATCAAGACAACGTGTCGAGTGCAAGATTTGGATCGCTATCTTTAAGGCCAAGGTCACTGCATGACATTGAAGCAAAATCGTATCCGGTACATACCTTTGATATTTATATTTGGATTTTAAAATTATTTCACAGAAATGATCGCAATACCAGGAAGACAGAGTCTTGTTTAATACATTTATCTGATTTTATAAGATTTGAGATGGACAAAGGCAATATGGTTGGTATGATTTTACTTGATCTCCAAAAAGCTTTTGACACAGTTAACCATGATATTTTACTTATGAAACTCAAGGCTATTGGTTTGAGTACAGATATTGTAAATTGGTTTCGATCCTATTTATCTGACAGATTACAAACTGTTAATATTTCAAATATGTCATCTTCTCCATGTGCAATTACTTGTGGCGTGCCACAGGGCTCCATTCTGGGCCCACTTTTATTTTTAATCTATGTTAATGATATGTCTGCTGTGGTGAAAAACAAGTTACTACTTTATGCCGACGACTCAGCTATCCTAGTGTCAGGTAAAAACAAAGACCAAATTACAAATGCTCTGTCCAAAGACCTTGAATTTGTTAGTCATTGGTTAGTAGATAACAAATTATCTCTACATCTTGGTAAAACTGAATCCATTTTGTTTGGCTCTAAACCTTAATTGAAAACTAGCTCAGATCTGGACATTTCTTGTAATGGAACAAAAATCAAATCAACTAACTCTGTGAAATATTTAGGTGCAACTCTTGATCAACATCTTTCTTGTGAATCCATGGCAAATGAAATAATTAAAAAGGCTAGTTCAAGATTGAAATTTTTATACAGGAAAATTTTTTTTTAACATTGCATACTAGAAAACTCCTTGTTTCTTGTCTAATACAGTGTCATTTTGACTATGCTTGTTGTTTCTGGTTCCATAGTATCACAAAAAAGTGTAAAGATAGACTACAAATTATGCAAAATAAATGCATTATGTTTGTTTTAAATTTGGACCCTAGAACTCATTTAGATGTGACCCATTTTAATCGTCTTAACTGGTTACCTGTTCAGAAAAGAGTTGATTCTATTACGCTAAGTCACGTTTTTAAAATCAAACATAATATTGCTCCTGAATACTTAAAGGAACATTTTATTCCAGCTGATTCTGTTCATTCATACAGTACACGATTTAGAGAAACTGGCTGTTACAGTATTCCCAAAGTTAAAGGATTTGGCATGAAATCGTTTTCATATAATGGATGCAAACTCTGGAACACTATACCTACTTCTGTAAAAAATATCAACAAACTTGCAGATTTTAAATTAGCTGTTAGGAAACGCATGTATACAGAGTTTTAATATAATGTATTTTATGTACTACATATTCTTTTATATTAGAGCCATGTGATATATGCACTGTGATAAAAATAACAAATTGTATATTGCTAGAACTTTTTGCAAACTTGTTGACTTAAATTTTTACCATGCTCAATTTACTCCTGCTTTTAGAAATCAGTGTTACATCCTTTCTATGACTGTTAACTTTATCATAATATTTGAGGACCACAATGGAAATAACGGAAATATTTTTACCTTTTTTTGTGTCATCCTCGGTATTAATGTATTTAACATGGCGATAATATGTGATATTTATATACATACATGAATTTTATAATAACTGATCTCATTTAATGTCATTTTATTGTGAATATTCTCCATGTCAAAAAGTCTTAATCAAATTATATATTTGTTGTATTGTTAACTAATTTATACTTGTTATTTAAACCATGTTTATATGCATTTTATACTGAAGTCTGTCTGTCTGTCTGTCTGTCTGTCTGTCTGTCTGTCTGTCTCTCTCTCTCTCTCTAATCTAATCTAATCTAATCTATCTATCTAAGACGTGTCGCGCTCTCTCTCTCTCTCTCTCTCTCTCTCTCTCTCTCTCTCTCTCTCTCTCTCTCTCTCTCTCTCTCTCTCTCTCTAATCTAATCTAATCTAATCTAATCTAATCTAATCTAATCTATCTATGTAAGACGTGTCGCGCGCAACATTCAGGTTGCTACCTTGAAGGTCAAGGTCACGTGTGACCGTGAAGCAAAACAATGTCCATCCCATAACTTTTATATTTGCATTCGCGTTAAAATTTATTTCACAGAAATGCTAGTTGTGGTTCCCAAATGAAAATTCGACAAAATTCACCTTTATATTTATACAACTAACCGTTTTGTGACAAAATACGTATTCGGGAGCATCAGCCATCTTTGACGGTCTCTTTTTGTTTCGTGTTGTTAAGGCGCGACCTTTCCTGCTTGACTAAGGCCGGTAGATATATTTGCGTGACCATCTATTAGTTCAATGTCAGTCAGCGAGGATTTTAGGTGTCATTTTATTCGTCTCGGTTAAAGTGGTAAAAGTCGCCGACTGCCCCAAGACACAACCACTATGTGTTCGAGATGTTATGGAGTGGATTATATATCTTATGTGCTTTAAAAATTGCTCGGATCAGTTAGGGAAGGCCCGAGGATCTAACCAGGTGTCAGGTCCGTAGCTCTATCAGATGTCGGGTCCGTGGTTCTACCCAGTAGCCCAACCATATCTGCAAATATGCTTGGAATGTGCACGTAGCTGTAGGTTCACTCGCAAATATGCCTGGAGTGGGCACATACCAGCACGAGTAGGATAAGGCAAAACCTTAAAGGAGTTTTTATTATAATTGTTTGTTGATTCTATATAAAATACTTCGAGTCGGGTATTTGTACGAAAAGGCGGCCCTAAATATTAATTATATATGTTATTGTTCCTTTATGGCTCTGACAAATATAACGCATGCATGCCGACAAAAAATCGCTATATCTGAACAGTTAATGTATTGACAGGTCATGTTTGACAGCACTTTCGACTGGAACAGGGGCGGCAAGTTACCTGGATTGTGGGGTGGGTCACGTGATTGTTCCGGCGGGAGAATCCAGGACACGTGTTTCTCCACGCGGCTGATGTGGCGTCCTAATGGAGACGGGGAAGTATACGCCTACGTAACACATAGCCAGAAACCCTCATTCGACCAGTGGTGCAGCAAGTACGACAACTCTCATACAGAACCGTACCGCCACATTCACTGCACTCCTGAGACGGGGATCGAACTTGGACGTGGCAGTTATCGTTTCGTAAAGCACAAGTGGCATAGAATTCGCCAAGAAGTTCATCTAAACGACCAGCCGGGCAACAGCGGCTACGTCATTCTCTGGGTAGATGATCACGCGGAAGTTCACGTGACCGATATCATAGTACGAGCAAACACGGGATTTGACATTGACGGGTTGTTCTTCTCTACGTTTTATGGCGGGGGAGACAAGAGCTGGGCGTGTCCACACGACACCTACACATATTACAGGAACTTCCGGATCTCTACCGACACAAAATCGCCGTTACATAGCGAACTTGTTGGATAATAAAGTGTTTTCTGCGGAATAGTATATCTTAGAATTGAGAAGAAACATACACCGTTCAAGATCAACTATGGTTTCCCTTGCCTGCTTACAGATTTATTTCCCCATGATGTGATATGCTGTATATTTTGATGTATATAATATAAAAATCTGTTCTGTGTAACTTCTGCACTAAGGAACGCTGTAATGTATTTACAACAAATCCAGAAATGTAAGTTTTATTTGGATTAGAACTTAAAACAAGATGAGGTCTTCAACGTAACATTGTGACTTTTAACTTTCATTAGCCGGTATTATTCAACCTGAAAATAAAAAAAAAGTTACATATTATGGGTCATCCACAAGAAACTAAATCTGCAGTTACATTATAATACTGTGAAACACAGCTTAATCTCCAAAATTAGATTCTACAGTGATTTAATTACCACAGAGGAACGGCGGAGAGTTGGTAAGGGGGAGGGTTGACAACACACAAAGCATTTACTGCTAGTGAACGGCAAAATGTGTCTAATTTATAAGTTTATGAACGAAATTGTTAATCAAAATGACAAACCCTTTAAAACGGCCTGTTGCTTATAAGGAAATAGGAACTGCCTCTAATGAGCGCTCTAAGAATCTGAAGCCCTAATTTATCTAAAGGTTCATGACAATATCTGGGTACACTTTAAAAAAAAATCTAATTTCGTCAAATAATACCAGATTAAAGAAAATGTCATTTAACCTTTCGACAAGATGATATTACTTTTATATATATCGATATAGATATGATAGATAAAGATCATATATAATTTATTGAAAATTTTGATATCTGTTGGTTTTAATAAACAACTGGCAAGGAATGAAGGTGAATGAATCGTGCAAAACTTGATATCAACCTTAAACTTTGGATTTTTTCAGTATATGACATATTCGATCATGTGCTGTCACCTACTGAATGCTACACGTGAAAATAGTTTTAAAAAAGTTGGCACTTATTAATAGGAACAAACAATTAATGTATTGTGATTCGAAGTACAGGTATGATAATGTAAGTATTTTTGCAATTTACGTATAATAATGTAAGTATTTTTGCAATATACTAGAAGATGATAA
>JAZAYU010001605.1:0-19772 GCA_038501625.1 Corbicula japonica | reverse complement strand
GGGCCCATTCTTCCCTTACATAGAAACTGGACACTGACCTCCGCCAACCGGTTGTCGCCCAAACAGTGTAATACTGTGGTCACTAGGGCCCATTCTTCCCTTACATAGAAACTGGACACTGACCTGCACCAACTGGTTGTCGCCCAAACTGTCTACTACTGTGGTCACTAGGGCCCATTCTTCCCTTACATAGAAACTGGACACTGACCTCCGCCAACTGGTTGTTGTCCAAACAGTGTAATACTGTGGTCACTAGGGCCCATTCTTCCCTTACATAGAAACTGGACACTGACCTGCACCAACTGGTTGTCGCCCAAACTGTCTACTACTGTGGTCACTAGGGCCCATTCTTCCCTTACATAGAAACTGGAAACTGACCTCCGCCAACTGGTTGTCGCCCAAACTGTCTACTACTGTGGTCACTAGGGCCCATTCTTCCCTTACATAGAAACTGGACACTGACCTCCGCCAACTGGTTGTCGCCCAAACTGTCTACTACTGTGGTCACTAGGGCCCATTCTTCCCTTACATAGAAACTGGACACTGACCTCCGCCAACTGGTTGTCGCCAAAACTGTCTATTACTGTGGTCACTAGGGCCCATTCTACCCTGACATAGACACTGGACACTGACCTCCGCCAACTGGTTGTCGCAAAAACTGTCTACTACTGTGGTCACTAGGGCCCATTCTTCCCTTACATAGAAACTAGACACAGATCTCCGCCAACAGGTTGTCGTCCAAACAGTGTAATACTGTGGTCACTAGGGCCCATTCTACCCTGACATACACACTGGACACTGACCTCCGCCAACTGGTTGTCGCCCAAACTGTCTACTACTGTGGTCACTAGGGCCCATTCTTCCCTTACATAGAAACTGGACACTGACCTCCGCCAACTGGTTGTCGCCCAAACTGTCTACTACTGTGGTCACTAGGGCCCATTCTTCCCTTACATAGAAACTGGACACTGACCTCCGCCAACTGGTTGTCGCCAAAACTGTCTATTACTGTGGTCACTAGGGCCCATTCTACCCTGACATAGACACTGGACACTGACCTCCGCCAACTGGTTGTCGCCCAAACTGTCTACTACTGTGGTCACTAGGGCCCATTCTTCCCTTACATAGAAACTAGACACAGATCTCCGCCAACAGGTTGTCGCCCAAACAGTGTAATACTGTGGTCACTAGGGCCCATTCTACCCTGACATAGACACTGGACACTGACCTCCGCCAACTGGTTGTCGCCCAAACTGTCTACTACTGCGGTCACTAGGGCCCATTCTTCCCTTACATAGAAACTGGACACTGACCTCCGCCAACCGGTTGTCGCCCAAACAGTGTAATACTGTGGTCACTAGGGCCCATTCTTCCCTTACATAGAAACTGGACACTGACCTGCACCAACTGGTTGTCGCCCAAACTGTCTACTACTGTGGTCACTAGGGCCCATTCTTCCCTTACATAGAAACTGGACACTGATCTCCGCCAACAGGTTGTCGTCCAAACAGTGTAATACTGTGGTCACTAGGGCCCATTCTACCCTGACATAGACACTGGACACTGACCTCCGCCAACTGGTTGTCGCCCAAACTGTCTACTACTGTGGTCACTAGGGCCCATTCTTCCCTTACATAGAAACTGGACACTGACCTCCGCCAACTGGTTGTCGCCCAAACTGTCTACTACTGTGGTCACTAGGGCCCATTCTTCCCTTACATAGAAACTGGACACTGATCTCCGCCAACTGGTTGTCGTCCAAACAGTGTAATACTGTGGTCACTAGGGCCCATTCTACCCTGATATAGACACTGGACACTGACCTCCGCCAACTGGTTGTCGCCCAAACTGTCTACTACTGTGGTCACAAGGGCCCATTCTTCCCTTACATAGAAACTGGACTCTGACCTCCGCAAACCGGTTGTCGCCCAAACAGTGTAATACTGTGGTCACTAGGGCCCATTCTACCCTGACATAGACACTGGACACTGACCTCCGCCAACTGGTTGTCGCCCAAACTGTCTACTGCTGTGATCACTATGGCCCATTCTTCCCTTACATAGACACTGGACACTGACCTTCGCCAACTGGTTGTCACCCAAACAGTGTAATACTGTGGTCACTAGGGCCCATTCTACCCTGACATAGACACTGGACACTGACCTCCGCCAACTGGTTGTCGCCCAAACTGTCTACTGCCGTGGTCACTAGGGACCATTCTTCCCTCACATAGAAACTGGACTCTGACCTCCGCCAACCGGTTCTCGCCCAAACATTGTAATACTGTGGTCACTAGGGCCCATTCTACCCTGACATAGACACTGGACACTGACCTCCGCCAACTGGTTGTCGCCCAAACTGTATACTACTGTGGTCACTAGGGCCCATTCTTCCCTTACATAGACACTGGACTCTGACCTCCGCCAACCGGTTGTCGCCCAAACAGTGTAATAGTGTGGTCACTAGGGCCCATTCTTCTCTTGCATAGACACTGGACTCTGACCTCCGCCAACTGGTTGTCGCCCAAACTGTCTACTACTGTGGTCACTAGGGCCCATTCTTCCCTTAAATAGACACTGGACACTGACCTCCGCCAACTGGTTGTCGCCCAAACAGTGTAATACTTTGGTCACTAGGGCCCATTCTTCCCTTACATAGACACTGGACTCTGACCTCCGCCATCTGGTTTTCGCCCAAACAGTGTAATACTGTGGTCACTAGGGCCCATTCTTCTCTTACATAGACACTGGACTCTGACCTCCGCCAACTGGTTGTCGCCCAAACTGTCTACTACTGTGGTCACTAGGGCCCATTCTTCCCTTAAATAGACACTGGACACTGACCTCCGCCAACTGGTTGTCGCCCAAACAGTGTAATACTTTGGTCACTAGGGCCCATTCTTCCCTTACATAGACACTGGACTCTGACCTCCGCCAACTGGTTGTCGCCCAAACAGTGTAATACTGTGGTCACTAGGGCCCATTCTTCCCTTACATAGACACTGGACTCTGACCTCCGCCAACTGGTTGTCGCCCAAACAGTGTAATACTGTGGTCACTAGGGCCCATTCTACCCTGACATAAACACTGGACTCTGACCTCCGCCAACTGGTTGTCGCCCAAACTGTCTACTACTGTGGTCACTAGGGCCCATTCTTCCCTTAAATAGGCACTGGACACTGACCTCCGCCAACTGGTTGTCGCCCAAACAGTGTAATACTTTGGTCACTAGGGCCCATTCTTCCCTTACATAGACACTGGACTCTGACCTCCGCAAACCGGTTGTCGCCCAAACAGTGTAATACTGTGGTCACTAGGGCCCATTCTACCCTGACATAGACACTGGACACTGACCTCCGCCAACTGGTTGTCGCCCAAACTGTCTACTGCTGTGATCACTAGTGGCCCATTCTTCCCTTACATAGACACTGGACACTGACCTTCGCCAACTGGTTGTCACCCAAACAGTGTAATACTGTGGTCACTAGGGCCCATTCTACCCTGACATAGACACTGGACACTGACCTCCGCCAACTGGTTGTCGCCCAAACTGTCTACTGCTGTGGTCACTAGGGACCATTCTTCCCTTATATAGAAACTGGACTCTGACCTCCGCCAACCGGTTCTCGCCCAAACAGTGTAATACTGTGGTCACTAGGGCCCATTCTACCCTGACATAGACACTGGACACTGACCTCCGCCAACTGGTTGTCGCCCAAACTGTATACTACTGTGGTCACTAGGGCCCATTCTTCCCTTACATAGACACTGGACTCTGACCTCCGCCAACCGGTTGTCGCCCAAACAGTGTAATACTGTGGTCACTAGGGCCCATTCTTCCCTTACATAGACACTGGACTCTGACCTCCGCCAACTGGTTGTCGCCCAAACAGTGTAATACTGTGGTCACTAGGGCCCATTCTACCCTGACATAGACACTGGACACTGACCTCCGCCAACTGGTTGTCGCCCAAACTGTCTACTACTGTGGTCACTAGGGCCCATTCTTCCCTTACATAGAAACTGGACACTGACCTCCGCCAACTGGTTGTCGCCCAAACAGTGTAATACTGTGGTCACTAGGGCCCATTCTACTCTTACATAGACACTGGACTCTGACCTCCGCCAACTGGTTGTCGCCCAAACTGTCTACTACTGTGGTCACTAGGGCCCATTCTTCCCTTAAATAGACACTGGACACTGACCTCCGCCAACTGGTTGTCGCCCAAACAGTGTAATACTTTGGTCACTAGGGCCCATTCTTCCCTTACATAGACACTGGACTCTGACCTCCGCCAACTGGTTGTCGCCCAAACAGTGTAATACTGTGGTCACTAGGGCCCATTCTTCCCTTACATAGACACTGGACTCTGACCTCCGCCAACTGGTTGTCGCCCAAACAGTGTAATACTGTGGTCACTAGGGCCCATTCTACCCTGACATAAACACTGGACTCTGACCTCCGCCAACTGGTTGTCGCCCAAACTGTCTACTACTGTGGTCACTAGGGCCCATTCTTCCCTTAAATAGACACTGGACACTGACCTCCGCCAACTGGTTGTCGCCCAAACAGTGTAATACTTTGGTCACTAGGGCCCATTCTTCCCTTACATAGACACTGGACTCTGACCTCCGCCAACTGGTTGTCGCCCAAACAGTGTAATACTGTGGTCACTAGGGCCCATTCTACCCTGACATAAACACTGGACACTGACCTCTGCCAACTGGTTGTCGCCCAAACTGTCTACTACTGTGGTCACTAGGGCCCATTCTTCCCTGACATAGACACTGGACTCTGACCTCCGCCAACAGGTTGTCGCCCAAACTGTCTACTACTGTGGTCACTAGGGCCCATTCTACCCTGACATAAACGCTGGACACTGACCTCCGCCAACTGGTTGTCGCCTAAACTGTATACTACTGTGATCACTAGGGCCCATTCTTCCCTGACATAAACACTGGACACTGACCTCCGCCAACTGGTTGTCGCCCAAACTGTCTACTACTGTGGTCACTAGGGCCCATTCTTCCGTTACATAGACACTGGATGCTGACTCCACCAACAGGTTGTCGCCCAAACTGAAGGATGATATTTAGCTAAAATATATTTGAAATTACTTGGAAATATATGTTACATATTGTAGTTGTGTAGATCTGTGAATATATGCATAGTAACTAGAGATTTAATAGATTTATGGAAATCAGCAGTGTTGTTCTTGTTTTTAATTATTATTTGTTGAAATATTAATGTTGACAGTTCAGTAGCTTGAACTAAACTAGCTGGAAACTAGTATCTCAGTTACTACACTGATATATAACCAGTACAAACTTAAAGGACTTGAGACTTCTGGCCAGTCATTTAAACGGCCAGTGGTGTCGGCTGACCTGACGGATATCGCACAAATTCCAAAACCCGATATAAACTCTTACACTAAAAGGAGCTTTACAACAAGTGTACTACTGTGGTCTCTAGGGCCCATTCTACCCAGACAGACGCTGGACATTGACCTCTGTCATGTGGTTGTCGCCCAAACAGTGCAGATCTACTACTGTGGTCACTATGGCCCATTCTAACCTCATCATCTACTCAACCAAAGTGGAAGAACAGTGTCTAGGGTTAGAGCGTCAGACTCCAGATCCGGAGACTGCGGGTTCGAAACACAAGGGATGAGATTTGTCTGCAGTTTCCCCAATCCACATCCGGTGCGAGTACTGGTTGGTAACCCAGGAAGCAGTACTCGAGCGTGGTTAATATAAGTTGGAATAACTTGTTCCACAATCGATGTAAAATAAATGAATTTAAACTACTATACCACACTTCTATGTTCTATTTATTTTTGTCTGATTATTACTTATAAATATATATGTACAAAGAATAAATTATTCTGTCTATTAGGTCTAGAGTTGTTGCCATTTTTAAAAGCACAAAAGTATGAAAATACAGTCAAACCCCGAGTTAAGACCACCTTTGAATAAAGTGCAGCAGGGAGAAATGCACTATTTAGTTTTTGTTTTTTAGCTTAAGCAAAGAAATTTCAAGGAAGCAACTAAACTCATGTAGGCAATATAGGGCTATCATGGCCGTCTTGTTATACTTCCCTGAGGTAGTCTTTCATCACAGGGTTGACTGTAGTTGGCTTTTTGTGTTGAATACCGCCGTTAACGGTTATATATATTTTATATGTTCTATCTGTATCCCGACTGTCGTGCACATCTGAGGTAGACCAATGAAACCCGAGGAATGTTAAGTTGAATGTTATGTGTTGAATCAAGTACAAAGGGTTACATGTACTACAGACACTAGTTTGGGGTTTCTATGTAGATAAAAGGACAGTACACCAGTGGGCTTGATTTGCCTACGAAACGTATGCTGTAGACAAATGAACGGATATCCTATAGACAGTAAAAAAAGGTAAACACTTCGACAAAACTTAATTACTTTCTATATAATGAAGTACTAATGTATCTGAGAGTTAATATAAAGTATATGCCTTCAAAAGTGACCGTTCGAAAATGAAGTTTGAGAGAGTACAAAGAGGTTAGCTTGTCGGTATATGGAAACAACACATTTACTTAACACATTTACTCACCATGGTAATATGCACGCGCACACGTTATACAACTCTAATGAATACTGCTTGAATTATGGCCCCTGTCTGACTTAGAAATTGTGCCCGTCTGTACAAGAAAGTTATTACTAGAAGTTAAGCATCATGGTATTTTATGCAATTTCATCCAATGTAAAACTGATACACTACAATGGCGAGTGGCTTCTTTTCTGTGAATAGTTTTTCTATTAATTTGCAAATAAAATACACCTATAGTTATTTGAACTTATTTCAGTACTAAAACAGCCCCCTTTTGATACAATAACTTGGCATGAGCTGGTATATGTATATACTGCCTCTATGTATCATTAAACAACAAGATATAAGGGTTGGATTATACCTTCTGTATTGTTGGTCGCACGGACGGAACACGAGCATGCGTTTATATTCTACTTCACTAAGCCTAGACAGAAGTAAGGCATATATATAACATTTATAAATGTAATACAAGTAACATGAATTACTTTAATATGCGCATGGTATAAATGTATGTAAAAAAGAGGAGGGTCACTAACACAATTACTACCGCGTGCGGAAGGACGATCAATTGTAGAATGCGGAAAATGTCATAATTTGATTAACGGGTTTTTCGCAAATGAATGGGAAAATGAAATGCACTCAGATAAGTCTCATGACCTCCCTTCATTTAACAAAAAAATAGTCTTCAGTTACCCTTCCGTATGATCGGGATGTGCATTTAGAATTCCACATCCGTGCTATTACTAAAGAAACACTTCAAAATAATAATAAAAAATAAACGCTTTCGTAATATATTTAAAACTGAACGTTACCTTGTCGTTGAAGAAACTGACTCTGAATAATCAAACATTGTTGTAATAATGAACAGGGAACACTCCAGAAATAAGTTTTCTGACAAATATGCAATAATCAGTATTATCAAACACTTGAAAATGACCCTATGGTTCAATTTCGGCAAACTGCTGTGTCGCAGTGTACGGAGCACATCGAGGTAAACTATAAATCTGTGCAGGAAGTGTTTTCCTACAGATATTCGTATAAAGTTATTCTATATTACGTAAAAAAATAAACAAAGAGATCCAAACAGTGACACCTCTCAAATACTCGGGACGACCTACAGTTTCTGTATGGAATACGGTGATGAACAGTCATATGATGAACTTACCGAATTAGACACTGGACACTGACCTCCGCCAACTGGTTGTCGCCCAAACACTGTACTAGTACTGTGGTCACTAGGGCCCATTCTACCCTGACATAGACACTGGACACTGACCTCTGCCAACTGGTTGTAGCACAAACAGTCTACTACTGTGTTCACTAGGGCCCATTCTACCCTGAAATTGACAGTGGACGCTGACTCCGCAAACTGTTTGCCGCCCAAACTGTCTACTACTGTGGTCACTAGGGCCCATTCTACCCAGACATTGACACTGGACTCTGACATCCACCAACTGCCATGGTTGTCACCCAAACAGTGTACTACTGTGGTCACTAGGGCCCATTCTACCCTGACATAGACACTGGATGCTTACTCCGCAAACTGGTTGTCGCCCAAACAGTCTACTACTGTGGTCACTAGGGCCCATTCTACCCAGACATTGACGTAACCTCTCAAATACTCGGGGAGGCGTACAGTTTCTGTATGGATTACGGTGATCAACAGTCATATGAAGAACTTACTCTGAAATAGACACTGGACTCTGACCTCCACCAACTGGTTGTCGCCCAAACACTGTACTACTATGGTCACTTGGGCCCATTCTACACAGACATTGACACTGGACTCTGACCTCCACTAACTGGTTGTCGCCCAAACAGTGTACTATTGTGGTCACTTGGGCCCATTCTTCCCAGACATTGCACTCCCTCTCATATATTAAGTATAATTTAAATCACTTCAATACTTTTCTAGTTATGCTCCGCACACAAATCGGGACGGACGGACGGAAGATGCGATTACTATATGCCTCTCTTCGGGGGGCATAAAAATAATATATTATGATGGTGTGGGAAAAGAATGAATTTCTGTGATAACTAATAAATTTACTAACGGGAGAGAAGCAAGCTACCGCTGTTTTGTAGTTAGACGACAGTGACAACGGTACAATATTCGTCCGTATTTTACCAATACCCGTACTTCCCGCATTCCCGCATACATTAAATTTAAGCCCCGCCTTATTCCTCCAGATACCGGTTGTCGTATAACATCAACCAAATTTCCATTGTTTAGAATGTTGTGGAAACCGGTGTAATTGTCACTTTGCCACTCTGTGTTTTAATTAATTACCAATAAGTCGAACAACTACCGTAATGCGCATAGCTACGGTGGAGTCTACTGTTAGACTCTAACTCTGTCTCTGTGACAATATAAGGTTTTACTCAATGTAGAAACTTATTTACCTTAATTTTTTCGGCGAGTTTAATCTTAATTGTTATCTAACATATAGAAGAAGAACTTCTGAAAATGTGAATCGAGAAACAAAATGGCGGCTTTTCAGTTTTTAATTCCGGAAGTCAGCACAAAAGACTATGAAAGTCACATGGTCCAATCAGAAGCCTTATTTTGCGACATGGTTTCAAATTGGCATGGTACCTCTTTTTGCTCATGCGCAATACCGTAATCGGAATCGACACGATTTCGACGCGCTTCGCGCGTCGAAATCGTAGGGTCGATTCCGTATTAATACAGTTGAATTGCTTGAAAAAGAAACACATGGATAAACTGCAGATGTTAAAGAGCATGCTATTTCGACAGAAATTTCTGTGATTACAGCCAGTCCATGAAAAAAACAACGCTAACGATGTTCTTGTCAAGAGTAGCCCCTAAATACTGTTATTGATTTGAAAAGACTCATCAGACTCATAAAAAGTTGAAAGAAAAACAAGGACCGTTTCCAAAGCACCTGTGAAGAAAACCGCTTGCAACACATTTATTTGTAATAATCTTACGTTAACGAAACAAACTTTAAATGATCTAGACCTTGCAAGTTATAACACTTAAGGTTTTTTGCACTTCTTTCGCCAATAGCAGAAATAAATATGAGTATTTTAGCAATTTGTACTGCAAGCAACAATGCCATACATTTTAAACCAGTCATACATGTTAACAAATCGAAAATGCGATAATTCCCCTATCTGTTTAAACATATGAAAACAAATCGAACTGATCACAAGTACCGGCAAATGTCGCCAGTCAATAAAAATTTAAACTAGCGATGGACCACACATAAACTATCTAAAATCGATTTCGAAACCAACATTACCTGGTTTAGCTTGTTGACGGCAACTTGAGCGTGCTGGACATGAAGAAGGAACTTTGAGTCCTTCAGCAGATCTCGTAGCGCATCGATACACCGAGCAAGTTGTATGTCCGACAGCTCGTAACTTGCTGAGTGACGGATATCTTCATTGATCATGTCTCGAACCTGTTTAATTAAAGAGTTAATTGGTTTTAAAGGTTTAGATCGTACCGTCTATCAGTGTGTATGTTGCTACTCTTAACCATGTTCACTATAATTTAATATTAAGACGTGTTAATTATTTAGGATTAAACGGTTTAATGATACCGGTATGTTAATTCAAAATCAAACATCATCGACACATTATACATGTAACCCTGATAATTTGTTGTTTTCATAAAACATAGCAAGATATTCATTAATTGTTAAAAACATGTGCACCCTATTGTATCTTAGCGGTTGATCCTGAAGGGGTTCAGGGGGTTGCTCAAATCCATTTGTGGGTAGCAATATTTAATTTTCATGGGGATTTTGGTACGAAAGTTGGAAAATATCATATAACCAGTTTCGGTTTCAGTTTAACGAGATGTATATTTTTGTTTACAAAAATTCGTCCTAAATGTTGTGTATATGTATGACTTTGGAGTAGTAAGGAGAAAAAAATCAAAAGTTTATTTTTACCTCCTAGATGTATTATGTAGGCGGAGCAAATAAAGATTGTAAGTATACAATCAATAATATACAAATATTTCATGCTGTTTTATAAAATTGATTTTCCACAGTGATTATCTGGACTTGTTAACATGCATATTTTACCTTTGAACAACTATTCATTTGTGTCGTCGTCATTAGATTCTGGAACCTCGTGTTGTTAATTATGTTTCCCAATGTACCATTGAAGTCGATCTCGTCAAAAGAACCCTTGTTATCATACCCTTTGGGAGGTAAGTAACACTTTGCGATCTGAAAGGCATCTGAGCACCATCTCGTAGCATCTGTTATTTGCCTGGTAGGTCCTAGGAATCTATGGTGTTTGAGTATGGCATCCTTTATATTGTGACAAATGTTGTTTGGACACTTATGGTTGGGGATTTTATTCGGCACGTTTGGATCGTGTAATTTAAATTTTCCTCTCTTGTCACAGAACTCTTGTGTTGGACATCTCAACAGATTCGCTGTCGTACAAGAACTGCATGTTGTACCTAACGGGATGCCGTTCTTTGTAAAGATGGATTGTAGCAAGTCTCTCTGGAAGTCGGAGATCTCGGTTTTAACAAACTCTGTCAACGCTTCTCTCGTGAAAAGAACCGCTAAGGCTCCTTTGAGCCAGTTGTTAAATGTTTTCTTTGTTAATGCAGGATCGAGTGCAGTTGCCATGGCTTCTGTTTTGCATGTGTTAAATGAAACGCTGAATACAGTTGACCGAAACCTACAATTGAAATGCAATAATTGGAACTCTTTAACCAAAGTTTGTTTTCAGATTTTTAATATCGAATCAAATTGCCCCTACCAGGAGGAGACAGCGCCTGGTCATGCAATGCCAATTACTTTACCTATTGAGCTAACCGGGACTACCCCCCCCCCCCAAAAAAAAAAAACAAAACAAAACAAAAAACAATGTTGATCGGATAAGTCGGTTAAACGGTATCATCACTGCATGATACCTGATGCCGGTTATTTACTGATAACAGTACTGACTATACGTACAGGGAGACATTTATCGGCTACCACACTGCACAAATATCGCTGCTGTGAATTTCAAATGATATTGCCCTATAGGGGAGCGAATCCATGCGGCGACAGCGTCTGGCCATGCAATGCCAAATTCGCTTCCAATTTAGCTAACCAGGACAATCCCAAAAATGGTTGATCGGATAACCTTGATTAACGTAATCCTCACTGCATGACACCGGAAACCGATTATTTACTGCTAACAGTAATGACTTCATGTACGGGACGCCTTGTACGGGGAGCCCATCACACTGCACAAATAGAGCTACTGTAAATTTCAAATGATATTGTCCCTACAGGGGAGAAAACTCGTACGGCGACAGCGCCTTGCATGACAATGCCAATTACGATACCAATTGAGCTAACCTGGACAATCCACAAAAAAGTTTATCGGATAACCCTGAAAACGTTATCATTGCGTGACACCGGAAACCAATTATTTATTGTTAACAGTACTGACAATATATACGGGGAGACTTTTTTTCGGCCACCGCAGGCTCTTAAAATGAGAAAAATATGACATATGGTTGACATTTCAGGACTACTTGCATCTTTACAGAAATAAAAACTTGTCTGAATTGCTATGTTGTGAATTTTAGACAGCTGTAATGTTTTATATCTTACAAATGCTGCATTATGTTCAAACAAAATCATAATGTCAAATTATAACAACCAGAATATACCGAGATAAATATTGATTAAAGAAATTTGAATAGATTTTAAACCATATGAGCCGTGTCGTGAGATTTTCGACCTTCTGGTCAAAATGACGTCATGTAAATAATCGACGTCAAAGTATCGACAAGGTTTGACGTCATCCAATAAGTACAATAATTAGCTTAGCTTTAATTGTTGACGCTCGCCTGTTCATAAAAACGGCCGCGATTAACTAAACATGCGGTTGCTTAAACAAAAACAAAAACAACGAACTTTTTATTTTAATTTATTCAATAAAAATGCTTCAAGCAAATGTAGTAGAAGAGTTTTTAAGGATCTACAGTTTCAGCTCATTACGCATTTGTTACTAGGGTAACAAGAAAATTAACAAGTTGCGGTAAATAAACATAAACAAGTCTGCTGCAATTTAATTTTCATACATGTCATATTCTTCTTGTTTGTTTCTTTTTTTTTTCACCGCAAAATCAAAAAGTATTTCTGTATACGCCCTCTTCTTTATGCCACTTAGAATGTACTGTCAAAGCAATACTAGTAGTCTACAACTATTACGTCATTGTTTCCACTCTCTTTTACTATCGGCTCATATACATTCACCTCTGTTATAGGCTGGGACTACTTCCAACTACTTTCACTTGAACTAAAAAAAATAGTTCACCAACTACATTTAAAATAGCTTGGGTTTCTTCGGTTTTAATGAAAGATAGTGAAGATTTCTGTCATTTATTATATCACAAGCTTTCAAATCCATAAGTATGACCGTATTCAACGAAGCTTCTTAGTTTGGTCAAAAATCTTGACATTGAGCCTTTCGCAGAGGTGTAAAGTGAGTGTAAGGAACGACAACTCTGCGAAGGAGATTGCATTGTTTCAAGGGAGGTTAGCGAGTTACACTTGGTGCTCACTGTAGTGAACGCCTGTATGCGTTAATTATTTTGATGCATTTCAAAGTCCGATTATGTCTGCATCTGTCTTTTATACATTTTTAATTGAAAATCAGTATCTGTATATCCTTGTGAATTTCATTTTAGGAGGTGACAAATAAAAATATTATGTCTAATAAACATTTAGGAATAAACAAGGGTACTTGTCAAAGAAATTCTGATGGAGGTAACATTATGTCAGATGAGTTTGAAAATCAAGTTGTTGCATGTAATATAATTATGTGGTAGATTTCGAAAAAGTTTACTAGCACAACAGAAACAGATGAAGAAACCGTTGTATATTTTACTTACGAAGCATTCGGCGACAAAGAAATCTTTTTTTTGTTGTCCGTTGGACTGTTTGTCAAAATTTCAAATATATTGTTCAGCATCAAATACTTTCAACAAGAATTTTAAAAGGCCGATAGAGTTCATTGTTATTTCAGTTTTTAGTCTTGCCGCGAGAAAAGGACACCAACTGATATGCATATTTTTACTTGTTTTGTGTAATTTGAGACTGCATTATTTAATGACCGCGCGACAGTTCTTTGATCGTTTCATATTTTACATTTACTTAGTAACATATTTTCAATTATGTTTGTCCAGCTGTTTAACTCTAATAACACTAAGTTTATGAAAACAGCAAGCGTGACATGTCTATTTTACTTTTTTACATACGTTTTGATGCTGACTGTAATGCGGACATGGCGTCAATAGTGGAAAGATCCGCAACAATGAATGATTCTGTTACGTATCCGCAGTAGAGATGTTTTCTACGGTGTTCCGTTGGGACCCTCGTTGTTTCGTCCTTCCAAGAGGCCGACCTCGTTGGCGAGATCACGCAAACGCGAAAACACGATGCGAGTACGCTAAGACAGATGCTAGAAAGCGAAAACACGATGCGAAATCGCCAAAGTAGGAAGCGAGGACACAATATAAATATTGCTCCCTCGCATCGTACTTTCTCGGCCTCGCATCGTTGTTTCGCTTTCTTGCATCGTGTTTTCGCGTTTTCGTAGTCTCGCCCTAAAGACATCGAAGCCTCGAATACGATAAAAATAACAAAAACGATGCAATATCGTGGAAGTACCATGATAGGGTGAAAAATTAATATCTACTTCGCGTTTCGTTCGTTCGCAATCTCGCATCTCCGTGGCCTCGCTGTCCTAAGGGCGAGACGACGAAAACGCGAAAACACGATGCGAATACGCGAAACACCGACGGGAGGTCGCGAAAGTACCAGAGGTTCTGCCGCCTGGTGGCTTGTTTGTTGAGAAACACCAATACCAATAGAAGCATCCGACCAGAGGTTCACGATTAGACATCTACAGCCACAGTAGAGCACTACGCTTGCATTTTATTGAAAGTGTTAAATTTTCTGTGAAACGTATACTTGTATGCGTTACGTTCTGTAAAACTGATTTCAGTGTTAATTGGCTGGAAATGGTGATATGCGTAATTGTGTTTTCTCAATTTGAATAAACGAGATAAATCTGAGTAAAGAAATAAAAACACGTTTTATTGAATGTCCTTTGACTGTCGGTAAGAAAACGCTCACTTACGTTATAAAAACAAAACAAATACAATATTAAGCGACAGTACACGTCATAACCATATTTCCTGACTTCTTTCGTAGTCCCTATTACGGTTTAAAACGAATCTTAACATTTTATTCAGTTCACTGAAATGAGTATTATAAAAAATCAAATGTTTACAATAAATCTAAATGAGTTGGAGTCATCCGTCTATTTTATAGATATACAGACCTTATATGTCCGCGATAAATAAAAAATACTTTCGAAAAGTACGGCAAAATTTGACATCAGTCAGATTGCAGCTTATTCGAATTCGCCGATTTTGTTTGTACATTTATAATAACATACACGTAAAACAATATTATTATGACTCATTAAAGAGTATAGTGTACTTGGATCTGTTTAGGACGAACAAATTTTATAGGGATAAAAAATTACATTTTATACTTTTCATAACTTTACCAATTCACGTCAACGAACAACTTGTGCAGTTACGTTGTATAACGAAAATATTGCAAATGAAGCAGTACTCACAGTATAGAAAAGGTTCTGTTGACAAATGTATTTTAAAGAGTCATATTAAATTATTAATAAAGATTTTAATAAATATTGGTATTTCTGATATATTATTTGCATATCGACGTCATCGTTGAAGCTAAAACCTTACACAATCGGTAAAATGAATACAATTTGAAACTTACCTTTTATGCACGTATTGTATACCCTATTTTATCATTATAAAGGATAGAAAGTTAGCTGCAAACTCTAGTGTTTTAAAGGTTTTCTACACCGTGACCTTTAAATATAACAATTAATTCGCGGGAGCACCTCAAACAATTTTCACTTTCCGCGAACGTTTTGACGTCGATGACGTCATGTGGAAAAATATTGATTTCAACAACATATACATGTATTTAAAAATAATAATAAACACATTTCTAGATTGAATACAGACCTGATTTTCATACCAAAATAATCAGAATAGATTAAACTATCTGAAACAATAAAAACCAGAAAATGTAAAATTTTGACCAGTAGGTCGAAAATCTAACGACACGGCTCATATAGTAAAATTGAATGTATTTAGTCGTGTTTTGTAATAAAGACATGACTGAAAACTATGAGGAGTCATCAGAACTTCCTCAAGATCAAAGCAGGCAACTACCAAGTCTGAATTGTTACCACTGTCTGTAGCCAGCAGCTTGTCTTGTTGTTTGCTTTCATGAGCAATGTTTTTGTTCTCTATGTGTTTAATGTATGCCTGTTTCATCTGATCCTGTTCTTCAGGGGATGCATTTTTAAAGGTTGTACACAGGTCACACTGATCTTTTTTGGGAACATGAAACCTAAATTGAACTCTGTATTGAAAATATGCCTGTAGATGAAGGAGTTAACTGGTTCACTACCATCCTTTTCACAACTGGCTATGTATAAATTATAAATCTTTGAAATTGATAATCCTGGTGGAAGGTACCTTTTTTTAGTATCTTGTCTACAATAATGGCTTTCTACCGTATCAAAAGAAAGAATGTGTCTTCTTACCTTTTGTTTGCTTTCTTCTGGAATGCGGTTAGGCCTTGTGTTATGTTTGCCTCTCATGTCATCGTTGCATACACCAATTTCATTAAGGTTTTTATGAACGGTGATCACCATTTTGTCAGATATAGACAGAGTATGTAAAAAGAAGGTTTTACAAACCTTGATTGCAGTCCCATTAATTGGCAGGGTCCAGGATACAGAGTTTTGCCTTCTACTTTCTCTCTTTTTGTTCCTTCTAGATTCTTTTGGCTTCTTAGTTGTTTATCTTAAAATGAAATTTCTTTGCGAGTTAATATTCCCCTGTCCCCAAAAAGAATGAAAAATTACCTCTCTATCTCTTTCTGCGAAATTGAGTTTGCATTTGTATCTGCATGCGTGACTACATCCTGGTTTTAATGTTCTACTGGCCTTAAATTTACCAAATTTATTGAAGTAGCTTTGTCCTTCGTTTCTCCTCTTCTTGGCAACTGACCGTTTCCACTGAGATGGATTTCTTGTACGCTTTCGACCTCTTACCTCTTTTTTGGTACTAGACTCATGATCTCTTACATTATTATTTCCTGAACTTTGAAAACTAGAATCTAATACTGACTTGTTTGAGTTGCAAAACTGTGCAAGTGGTATTTCATCATCAGTACTGCTGATGTCAGACAGATTGTTTTGCTCACAAGGTACTTCTTCAATGTGTCCCACCTCATCAGACATAGGAAAAGACTTACCAGAAATCATTTCTGCTGATCTGGTTACAATATTATTATCATTGTTTTCTACACCTCTGGAAACGTTATCTAACATTTCACTGGCTATATCAAGACAATCTACACTAGACTTTACAACATCAAGTTTTACAGCAGTATATTGTTGATGTGACTCTGAAACATTAGATTTAACAAAGTAAGACAAAGGTTTCTCATCATCATCATCAGCATCATCATCATCACCTCCATCATCATCATGACCAAAACCATCATCATCACAACCACCAACATCAACATCATTATCATTGTCACCACTGTCATCATCATGACCACCATCATCGTCATCATCATCATCATGGTCATCATAAATAGCACCACCATTAATATCATCATCATTTTGTTTTTATCATCTTCTCTATCATCACTTTTTGCAACATAATTACCATCATCATGAGCATTGTTTTGACTTATGGAATCTGCATTGTCCAAGACACTGGTCTCAAATGCATCTAAATTGATAAAATCAATAATTTTTGAACTATCATTCAGTTTTTCAAAAATACTATCAATCTCTGAACTGTCCAAAGATGAGACACTGCTTTGTTCTGAATTTTCTGTGAACATGCAAAAATCTATTTGCTCTTTTGCCAGATACATCTTACATGATAGATCTCCCTCGCTAAGGGCACTAAAACCAGAAAAATCTGATTCTGTATCACTTTCAAAATCTTTTCTAATGACAAGTACAGATGCAATTTCAAAAGGTATTGTTAATGACTTATCAGCAAAAATGGTCGCTGACAAATGCTTTATGAATAAACATAAGGCATGAACATTTTTGTGCACCGTCATGCATGCACAACCATCGGAAGAAGCCATACCTGTTTCCGACCTTGAGTGAGGGTCAAAAACATAAAACTTTCCATCATTCTTTAAAATTGCACATGTATAACATGGTTGTACAGTTCCCATAGTAAAAATGCAAGAAGATGAGCTACCAGAGGTAAGTGATGTAACAGCATCTGTTAAGCTAAATAATGGACTTTCTGAACATTGTCTTTGAATAGTTCCATGAAGAGAATTTTGCACTAATACAATAACATCATTGATGTTATGTGGGATGTCATCAACACACATGTAATTGGAACTAAGATTGGTTATCAAGTCACAGTACAATTTATCACCTAAATTAAGAATGTCATTCATTGTTTGTGTCGACCATTTTGAAGGTGATATTTGATCTCCTGTGATTACGGCAATAACAGAATTTGCAACGCACTGTCTTCCTCTGCCTTTAAACACTTCATGGCCTTGGTGACGAGAAGCTTGTTGCATTTTAACCTTTAAAAAGAATTTTTATTACTGATAGTTTTAGAAATTGAAAAATTTGAAATCACAGACTTAAATCAAGAATTTATTTTCTATAAATGCAATTATAATACATCATTTTATGATTTAATATTATTCTATAATTAATTAATTTAATTTATTTGATGCTTTTCATAGTGTCATGTTTAAGTTGATCTAAGTACGTTTAAGTAAAAATGTCATATTATTTATAATATTATTTGTATTTAATAAAAACAACAAGAAATTTATTTAACCCTTTTGGCACAGAATTTATTCGTAAAAAGTTCTATTCAATGCCAAAATAATACATTGAATTCTAAGAAAAAAATACCGAGGGAACTTAATTTGAAATATCTTTTTTCCATATTTTCACTGTTGATGTACATAAATATTATTATATAGATTTTTTTTATTTTAAAACATGCTACCTCCAATGGAATTTTAAAAAAATAATTTTGTTTCATATTGTTTCTTTCTTTCTTTATATTAAATAAATATATTTATTATTTTTTATATTATATGTATTATTATAATCACAAAAATGATCATTATTATAATATTATATAAAGATATAATAAAATTATATTATATTTTGTAGCAAATAATTCTAATAATACATTATATGGTGCTCTGCCTAGTGGTTAAATAGACTGTGGTGCCAAAAGGGTTAAATATCGAACAAGAATTGATTTCTTACTGTTTCAGTTTATTTTTCAATTTTCTTTTCCATTCATGAATTTCATCATTTGAGAGATGTCATTATTTTTACAAGGGCACAGTAGAGCTTTACAATCTGAAAATGCATTTTATTCATGCTAAACTTACTTAATTCATACAATACAAACAAATAATCTCTTTAATAGCAAACATTTTTGCTAAAATGTTTGAAAGAAAATTTAAATAAAAATATGCTATTTTATTTATTATCAGATATGAATGAAAATTTTAGATTATATAGATCTAGATCTTTAAAAATATCATATGTATATATTATAGTCTATAAAGAAAAAATAGCGCAGAACTAGATCTTTAACATATATGTGTTAAGATCTATAACGAACAACTAGCAAAAAAAGTGTACATACCATCCAAAAATCCAAAGTCCAAGAAAAATATATTCAAAATGGTAACACATGTCTTATGAACCTTTATTTGCTGTACTGTGAACTAAAATTTGAATTAATCTTCAAGTGACCTTGACTTAGCTGATGATGTCATAAATGATGTCATAATTATGATGGAGTTACATCCCTTTTCCACTTACAACTCATATCAATTAACTTAATTTTGAGTGCAACACAGTTGTAAGTGAGTTACAACTGTTTCGCACAAAAAATTGGACCAACCTGAGATACAACCTTTGGACAAATATGTACTATAAAGCATTTTTTTCTTTAATTATACTATGTAATTATATGAAATGAGTTGGAATAAGCAAAAAACACATTTTAAAAAAAAATGGAGTTACAACCCTGTTGCGCTCAACCCACGAT
>JAZAYU010001604.1:0-19865 GCA_038501625.1 Corbicula japonica | reverse complement strand
AAAAACGGATTTCAGAACAAATGTTGTGTGTTTTTTTCTTCATTTTAAGTTTCTAGTGTTGATTTTTCCTTGTAGCTTGTATATATATCATTATCTTCTAAATACATATTTTTAGTTGAACAAGTTTGGATGCCGAAGCCAGCTATATTTCGAGGCTGTCCCCCAGGTCTCGAATACCTCACCCGGATGGACCAGGTTATTGTCAAGCAAATGATACATCTTATCGAAGGTTTGAACAATCAATGACTCTTATTAAGTCCTTAACAGGAACCATTTCCTTTCAACATTCTTTTCTTGAAATACCCTCTTACTGCCAAGGAAATAAATAATGATAGTTCTCTAATTTTCTCAGACGAATTTTAGACAAATTTTATTTTTGGTAACAATAGATATTAATCAACACTTCCAATTTTTCAAGTTAAAAAAAATTCCGCAAAATCTCTGCCCTGTTTCTTTTTATTTGTTTAGTATACTTGATTTGCTTTTATTTGACGTTCATTTATAGCTCTTGTTCTTGTTCAAACAGCCCCTAAAGAGAAAAAGCACCGGAATATCGCGTTGAGTGGGGGTGGGGCTGGTAGTGATGTGCAAGCCCTCAATCCTTTTGAACCAACTTATAGGGAAAATGGAGGGGATCCCTCATTTTTGACGAATTTTTGTGTTTGTCTGCCATAGCAGGTAACCACATAAAAATTCAAATGTCCGGCATTTTGTTGTCGCTTACATTGCACTGATAACATTTCCTTGTTATTGTATTTTAACTCTTCACCACAATAAATATGGAATATTATAACAGTATGCATTCTGTAGGTTCGTATTTGTCGAGTTGGGTATGTAACCAATATCGCGCGAGACCGAAGGTCGAACGTGATGCGGTTGCATACGCAACGAAAAATAATACGGACCTACTGAATGCATACTGAATGCGGGACGTTAAACATTGAAATCATCAAGTGAACGCTATTATTCGTCCGCACCCATATGGGAGGCGGGACGGGACGTTAAACATTGAAATCATCAAATGAACGCTATTATTCGTTACATCCATATGGGAGGCGGGGCGGGTAGTTAAATATTGAAATTATCATGTGAACGCTATTATTCGTACACACCCATATGGGAGGCGCGGCGGGACGTAAAATATTGAAATCATCAAGTGAACGCTATTATTCGTCCACATCCATATAGGAGGCGGGGCGGGACGTTTAACATTGAAATCATCAAGTGAACGCTATTATTCGTCCGCACCCATATGGGAGGCGGGGCGGGAGATCAAACATTGAAATCATCAAGTGAACGCCATTTTTCGTCTATACCCATATGGGTGGCTGGGCGGGACGTTAAACATTGAAATCATCAAGTGAACGCTATTATTCGTACACACCCATATGGGAGGCGCGGCGGGACGTAAAATATTGAAATCATCAAGTGAACGCTATTATTCGTCCACATCCATATAGGAGGCGGGGTGGGACGTTTAACATTGAAATCATCAAGTGAACGCTATTATTCGTCCGCACCCATATGGGAGGCGGGGCGGGAGATCAAACATTGAAATCATCAAGTGAACGCCATTTTTCGTCTATACCCATATGGGTGGCTGGGCGGGACGTTAAACATTGAGTTCATCAAGTGAACGCTATTATTCGTCCACACCCATATGGGAGGTGGGGCGGGAGATAAATATTGAACTTATCAAGTGAACGCTATTATTTGTCCACATCCATATAGGAGGCGGGGCGGGACGTTGTTGAAATCATCAAGTGAACGCTATTATTTGTCCACACCCATATGGGAGGCGGAGCGGAACGTTAAACATTGGAATCATCAAGGGAACGCTATTATTCGTCCACACCAATTTTGAGAGGGGCGGGACGTTAATCATTGTAATCATCAAGTGAAAACCATTATTCGTCCACACCCATTTGGGAGGCGGGGCGGGACGTTAAACATTGAAATCATCAAGTGAACGCTATTATTCGTCCACACCCATGGTTCCTGTGATATATCTGAAACGTCTGCATATACCCCACAATTCTTTGGTATTAAATTGGCTGGTTATGGTTCATTTGGGTAATAAGGATCCGTGCAGCTTTATACATACATTTATACACCTCTCTGTCAAACTTTTCAACCATTTCCAAAATTTTCGACAGGCTTATTTGTGGAACTTTGGTACTCTTGTTTCAATTGTGCATGATAATAAAAAACTGGTAAAATATTCATGTATAAGTGTTCAAGATAATTAAACTGTAATGATAAACTTAATTTGAATCATTGAAATGATGTCATAAAGTTGAATAGACGATTTTACTTATTATGCATTTCGAGGTAAATATAAAATTATTTTGTCAAATATTAATGGCAAGATGCAGAAGTTAATATGTACGTATTCAGCACGATTTACAGCGATGTTACTGGAAATTAGACGAGATTATGTAGGCAATATCAAATCATTTATAAGACAGAGCTTTACATTTTAGGTATACATCATAATCAGATGTAACAGTTATATTATTTAAAGGCTTTTTAAGTACCCAGGGCTAAGCACCGCGGACAGTAATATGTATTCCCATTACTGCCCATGAACAGGCTTAATCAACCCGAGACTGCAATATTTTGATATATTTCGCGTTTTGCGAGTTTCAAAGTTTTCTTTTCATCAATTTATAAACATATCCAATCGATTGCTGTTTATTGTTCACTAGCTACTAGTCTGGTAATAAGTTTGCTTGTCTTTTTTATATTTTTTCATGCAACTACCTAATGTTTATTAAAGTCGGTCTATTTTCTATCTCACTGCATTGAGAGAGATGCTGTATTTCTAATTCAAAGAGGGATGTAGACTTCCTAAAGATTAAGAGAACTGTTGGATATTTAAGAAAATAAAATACTTCATCGCCTAAATTCCAGGCTTATTATACACAACATGTGCAATTGAACCCATGATATTGTTCTTGACATAATCACCATAATTTGTAGACGCATATAATTGATATAAACCTTTTTAGACACCAAGCTTAAGATTCATATGAACTGCCTGTCTCGGAGCTCATTTATTTGCAATTATGGCGCAATTTAACGCTTCAATCGGTGGATACGACTTTCATCCCTTGTGCAACTAGTTTAGATCCACATCAACCAGAACATCAGGTAAGGGTCTACAATAGTGCTTTTGATATGTTATCATGGACATCATGTTATTTATGACAAGTAGAAAACAGTCTAGATCCTGATCAGACTGCTCTGATGTGCAGAATGATCTTGATCTACACTTAGTACGTAAGCCGTTTCCCACGAAGTTAATGGTTAGAAAGCTTTGATTATGTATGGGACCAAAAGTAAAACTACTTCTTTGGTATACCAGAATCCGATCTATTTCAACATTAAATTTATTTAATCAAGAATATCTATTACAACATTTACTTATATACATTTATTTCATAAATACAGTGAATGTTCTTCTATTGTAAATTTAGCCTTCTGACCATTTACAGCCTATAGTTGTATAGTATACTATCTGCCTTTATTGTTAAAGTTGCTTGTACTACCTTTGGCTTTTTGTGTACCACGTGGTGCGCAAAACCACGCGTTGATGACGTTATCGCCGATCACTGCAATACAATGCCCGTTATAGTTTAGCGTACTGTTTTCTTTCTGTTTAAACTTGAATTGCGGATAAATCTAATAGATATGGTCGGGTAATGTGTATGCTGTTTATGCAAACCAAAACAGACATATGTACTAACTTTGTGAAACTGAAGTGACCAATAACTTTAAAACAACACAATTTTTAATCGTGTTCGCTTTTCATCATGGTCAACAATATGATATTTATCATCCTCCCACATAATAACAATAACAGTTTCGTTACAGGAAGTGTTAACTGTAGAAAGGGAGTTCCGGTTATGTAACTTCACTAATTGGTGCGCAAAGTGGAATAGCTGTGCTGATAAAGTGAAAGTCCTAGCTGGAGGTCACACGATCGGTTACGTCAGACAAAGGTTTAGAAACGCGCTTGTTCATAAAGATTGCGACTAACAGGACTGGATAATATAAAAAGCCATCCAGTTTATTTTGTTAGTTCACAGCGATAAAAGTTTAGTTGTTATGTCAATTAAGAGAAATTTGCTATATTGAGACTTGTTTTTTGAACGTTAACGTTCTGTCTTAAATTTAGGTCCTCTTAATTTCATTAACAAACCCAAACATAATTGATTATCTGTGCATAGTAATAATTGCGTCAATATAAGCAGTAGAAAATTTTCTGAACATGCCACTTTCAAGTCACACTAGTGACCTAGAGACCTCAAATGCCAAACAATGTGTACCGTTTATTGCCAGCCTTTGTCTAGTCTGAGTAGGCATACCCGGGTTGTATTGGTAAGTTCTTTACATACAAGCAGAATTTAGTTGGCCTTATGTAAAGTTACTGTACTGATAATCATTTTCTTTTTATGAAATGATATCTCCCCTTCTAAGGAGCAAACCCGTACAGCGACACCACCTAGCCATGCAATGCCAAATACGCTATCTAATGAGCTAACCGGGAAAACCCCCAAAAAGGTTGATCGGATAATCATGATAAACGTATTTATCACTGCATGACACCAGAAATCGATTATTTACGGATAACGGTACTTACTATATGTACGGGAAGACTATTTACGACCGCCACACTGCACAAATATCAATACTGTGAATTTCAAATGGTATTTCCCCGACCGGGAAGAAAACCCGTACGGCGACAGAGCCTTACCACGCAGTTTGCCTCAGGGAAAGTAAAATTATTGTAAATCATTTCCTTTTTCTAAAGTGTAAAATAGATTATCATTTGGCCAAGCAACAAGCTAGTCTACAGTTTGTTGATTCCCGAAAATGGTCTGATTCGATCATGATCGGTGGCTTTCAAAGTTTTTCTCCATCTAGATAAATTTTACAGTAGCGTTGTTTCTGATAATATTGTTAATGTGTATTGCACTTAAATGACAAAAATGGAAACGATAAAGTTATTTAGAAAACTAGAATAGTTTAAATTGAACTGCAAATGTAGCAAGTTTTGTCTTTCAGACAAAGTTTTTGTGATCCGTGTTACGTGGTTACTGATGAAGACGAGAATGAACTTTTCTACATAGAGGGTCCTTGTTACTTGGGATGGTTCAGGTGTCCATGTGAAGCCACGTTCAAGGTTAGTTTGGAAAAACGTATGTGTGTTTATCAAAAGATGCATTTACACTTTGGAAATCGTATATAAGATTTTGCAATACCCTCCAAAACCCACTTAAATCGGTCTCTAGAAATGATAATTAACACGCCAAATAGGCGAGAATGTAAACATGTAAACGAATTATAGCCTGATAAGGGGACACCTATGAAAAAAATTCTGTTGCAAATGTATTTTGATCACCCAAACAAAACCAGTCGCCATTTAAGCCAATCAGATGCTTGAGACTGGCCTCCTGAGTTAGTTTTATGATCTTGGGCCAGGAATCCAAATTTCTTAAAACCTTATTTCTTTAGTTGACAACAGCGGAGGATGGCAGTGAGGTTGGCAGCGTTAAGAAGCTATATACGGACGTGTTTCAGGAGTGTTGCACCCATGCGAACGACTTCGAGGTTAATTGTAAGTAAGTCAACCATTTGCCACAAAGTACAATGTTATTGTAATCTCTAACTTGACAGTCACGTGACAGACAAGTTAATTCTAAATGTGGTTTAACAGCGAAATGTTTTACAATTTTGATATTGACATTTTGTCTTGACTAATATTGATCACAGATAAAGTATCTAAGCCCAATCAGCCCATATCAGCCATAAGATCATTCTTGATTAACTATACACAGTATCTCATGACTGTCCAATTATTCATAATCAATAACAATAAAATGTGGATGTAGCAGTGTAAGTAATAATAATTTCTGTTGTAATTTTTAGTTCCGATGGATCTTGACGTAAAAGCGAAGGCTGTGATTGTCGCTGCAACTTTCCTGATTGTAAGTAAACTCCCACAAAGTGGGAGGTATATAGATTTCTCTTCAGTACGTCCGTACGAACGTTCGTCCATCCGTACGTACATCCTCGAAATCTTTTGGCATCAACTCCTCCTAAACTATCAGACGGATTTCTTTCTTCATAAAAGTCAGATTTGCTAATTCGTTTATTTCTTTTATATAACACTTCTAATTTATGTGTGGTTCTTATAATTTTAACTAAAACTTTCTTGCATCGCTGTTGTAGTAATTGCTTGCAATATTTCCTTGTATGATAGTTCCAAAAAAGCGAGCCTGCAGCATGTATGAATACTCATTTGTGACCACAAACTCTAGAGAAAATTCGTATTAGAATTAAAAATGTTGTTTGAATAAATCACGTCACCTGGTTAAAACACGTTAGATGCTCTTATGGGCCGTAAAATCGTGACTCGGAAATATTTCTTGTAGTATATTATTACTTTATTAAACAAAGACAATATGTTAAGATGCATAACATTAAACAATGACTCATTTCTTTTATAGGATTTCATGTACTTTGAAAGAAATGAATAAACGATGTGCACCGGAAATCGCGTCTGACTTAACTGAAAAACTGAAAATAAGCACAGGAAGTCACCATTATCTACCGAATAATATGTACCAGAAGTCACTTCTAAAATCATCCTAACAACCACGATGCAGTGCCATTGATTGAACATTCAGCTATTTAACCAGCCTGCTTAACAATGTGCTGACTCTTCAAATAAAACGTGGAATATTGGCCAACGATCACATAGTGTTAAACGATGACGTTAACTTTTAGTGTAGTGTTCTTGGTTTTTCTGGAAATGGTCTTCATGTATTTTGTTCTTGTTTTTTTTAGTGAAATGTGCATACTTTGTTTCGTTTTTATTTGTCACGTATTCTAAATTACGATGCGGATTTGTTTTTGTTGGGCGACATAAGTCGTTGAGTAGTGAAGACAGCCGGAGATTTGCGAATGTGGTTTTTATGTTTAATACACAACACTTGTATGTATAGTTTATAGAAATAAAAAAAATATGCTGCTTGTCTCGATTTCATTTTTCTATTTAGTTTTTAATAAAGGTAACGAAGTGTTTACAAAAAGGGCTGCATAATTAGATGTCATGATTTCCATGTACCCATGCAGCCTCTTAAGATTTCCATGTACCCTTGAAGCCTCTCAAGATTTCTATGTACCCTTGCAGATCCTCAAGATTTCCATGTACCCTTGCAGCCTCTCAAGATTTCCATGTACCCTTGCAGCCTCTCAAGATTTCCATGTACCCTTGCAGCCTCTCAAGATTTCCATGAACCCTTGCAGCCTCTAAAGATTTCCATGTACCCGTGCAGCCTCTCAAGATTTCCATGTACCCTTGCAGCCTCTCAAGATTTCCATGTACCCTTGAAGCCTCTCAAAATATTCTGAAATCCATGCAGCCTCTTAAGATTTCCATGTACCCTGCTGCATTTCAAGATTTCCATGAACCCTTGCAGCCTCTCAAGATTTTCATGTACCCTTGCAGCCTCTCAAGATTTCCATGTACCCGTGCAGCCTCTCAAGATTTCCATGTACCATTGAAGCCTCTCAAGATATTCTGATAACCGTGCAGCCTTTTAAGATTTCCATGTACCCTTGCTGCCTTTCAAGATTTCCATGTACCCTTGAAGCCTCACAAGATATTCTGATAACCGTGCAGCCTCTTAAGATTTCCATGTACTCTTGCAGCCTCAAGATTTCCATGTACCCTTGAAGCCTCTCAAGATATTCTCTGAAAACTGTGCAGCTTGTCAATATATTCTGATAACCGTACAGCCTGTCAAGATATTCATAAACCCTTGCAGTTGATCCGACGACCCCCAGAGAACAATAAAATTATATATTTCGACGGAGTTATCATGAAAGAGGTATTTTGTTGAATGCAACCTTTAGTAATTTTTTCTTGTACACGTAAAAGATGTGAATACACTGTGGTTCAACAATGCTAATAGGTGGTCAGACCGTGTTTTGTTCTCACTCTTTTTTTTCTTTGGAAAGCGAACATGGTAAAGTTTGACTTATCATCGTCGGTGCTTCAACTCCAGTTACTGTGATTGTTAATCGAACTCGCTTAAAGTAGGTAAGTCTGAGAAAAATAATCAATCATTGGTATTCGGCGAAGATCACGGTATCCGAACCCTTGGGCAATGCTTTCCAGACGGAAACTCGGCACAGCCTCATTTCCGCCTGGAAAGCATTACCTTCGGGATGAGATACCCTGATCTTCGCCGAATACCAATGATAGATTCTCTTTGTCTTATGGGTGATTTCGATATCTTTTTACAATGAAAAATATGAACACCTGAATGGTGTGTGATAGAAAGAAAACTGCATTAGCCACTAGGTTATACAAGGTTTTCACCTGTGCTGCAAACGATCATATTGAGACATACAGAAACAATTTAACACACTATGAATAAATACAGCCATGTCACTCAACATTTAATGTCAAGGATAACACAAAAAGAACCGTAATTAATTCTTATTTTTTATTATAGCATTTAGTTCCTGTTGAATTGAGATAAATATTCTGCTATTAAAATGAAATTAGTATAAATAAAGTTAATTTACCGGCATACGGAAACATTTCTTTTGATTCGCGCATCATGCTGTCTTATTGGTCATCAGAAATGTCACAGTATTCTCTTGAAGATAATCCAAACTGTTGTAACCTTCTTTCCACGGTTCTTTTACTGACACCCAGCATCACGGCCATGTCGCCAACAGAAAAACGATTTTCTATGAGTAAAGAATGTTGATTTAGAGATAACTGTTTCCGAAGAGAAAACAAAAAACAGAATTGAATCGTGAATGTTAAAATTTTTATTATATTCTGAACACTAATACTGTCGAAAACTCAAGGCAAATAATGCGTGTACCATGACCTAGTGAGCAGAAATATGACTATATATTTTCCCTTGGAAGCATATGACCTGACCACATCACCCCACCCCACCATCCCAATCATGTGTGTGCATATACTTGCCATTATTGCTTTTATATAAATCTAAACTTCTTGCCTGACATCGTTTATACCAGCTATTTTCGTAACTCGTACAAATTGTAACATGAATTCTGCATGTTAAGCGTTTATGCATATCCTATTTCACTACGCATGAGAAATAAGTCTTTTTCATCAAAATAATTTTATCGGCAAGCAAATTTCTAATTTCTGCCAGTGTTCCCACATTTTCTAATAACAGTTCATAATTATTTTTGGAGATTAAATGATTTGATTATTATTAGTGAATCTATAATGAATTTCGAAAATAACATTCAGCCAAACACGAAAAAATACTGAATTGGCTGGAACGGGATTGCATGTGCGGAAAATGGCTGCTAGCAAATAATATTGCCTCTACATGGGAGCGCGATCTTTACCTTACCAATAAAAAATGTTAACTGTTCGGGGGTTATTTCAAATGACGGTCTTCCTATTTAACATGGAACAGTATAGGCTTGGTATGGACTGTGTCCAGGGACTTCTGCGTCGATGGCCACTTTGAGGTAACAGTAACATTCGAAAAGCAGTTCCAAAATGGTAAGTGGTATTGACTGGATACCCGAGACAACTTCCATTATGCTTTCTACCTGTAAAATTGCCGGAGTTTCATATAAAATGTTATGTTCATTATCCACTGGTATCAGGTTTTTGAGGTTTTATCGCTTACATTAAATCACTACACGTTGTAAAGATTTTGTGATATTTACAGCTACTTACATATTGCTTATTTTTATTAGAAAAACAAGTTTTTTTTAAAAGTTAATTAAGAGGATTTAATAATACCATAATGCGGGTTATGTATATATCTCGACGGAATTTAAGAACCGTACCCTAAAAAATGTTAATTTCCTGTATTTTTTTTACGAATTTCATTTTGATTGAATTTATTAAAAGGACATTTTATATGGAATCCATTCTGATATTTTCTGGTACATTTTCCTTTAACAAATTCATTACCCACAGTCTTTTGATATTAAAATGGTTTTGCGATATTTACGCACTTGATTATCCAGTATTATGTATCAAACAAACGTTCTAAGTTATTCATTTTTGACAAACACGAAATTATGGTTGCAGGTAATACATGACTAAACAAGCTCTTCAGAAGCACCAATCTTATAATGAATGAATGAAAAAAAAAGTTAAAACCAAAGAAATTATGTTTAAATCATCGTGTCTAAAGATATACCTATTCAAATTGCAAACTATATTTTTGCTGTTATTTTGCATTATTTTTATCTCCATGAATATGGTATGACACTATATTATGTTTAGTACACCTATAATAAAATCTAGGAGTACATATTATTATAATACCTGTAAGAGGGCTCCACGTAGTGCCGCAGGTGGTGGATTGTCTTTAAGTCTGGCAATAAGTGATGTTACAATCTGACATAACTGGACCTCAATACCATCTACATAAGCCATGTCTTCAGCATCTCCAAGAACGCTGGTAGGTAACAAAAAATAGTACAACACGTCATTTATGTATTGAAAATTATTTAAAAAAAATAATTCATTGGGCAAATGGGAAGCTTCTGATGTTGAGAGCGGATATTGGTAGCAAGAATAAATTGTACTTTTATCACTTGTTACATCTGATACTGTTTCAATCAGGTCTGCTATCAGTTCCTATACGTGAAGGTCAATGAGCACGAAACTAAAAGGTTTCTTTGAATAAACACAAGCGGCAGTATCGAATCCGATCGACCCACTAACTATACTCAACACGCCACCACCTAGAACAAATTACATCAGTGAAATAACTATATATATTATTAAGTAATTGCATTAAAAAGGGTTACAATTAAATTATTTTTAACAATATAATTTTATTATTTTACGTAGAAGTCAAGTGAAATGACGGGATGGCTCATATGCATGTGTTAGTACAGTTTGTCATCGAGAAAGCGCAATTCTGCAATTTGAAAAGGATTTAATTATAAGAGTCTGAAAATTACCGATTTATTTCGCGCTTTAGGACCCTTGCTATTTCACGTTAAATGTAACAAACAGCTTTTATATTGCAAAGTAAATGCCTCGAGAAGTTCCCCATTTAGTTCTGGCATGTCAGTGCAGTTACGTCCCAGCATTCTTTCACGACAATAGCAAACACACTTCTCTTTCAAGGATCATAACATAAACATGTGGCAAAACTGGCTTGTTTTGTTATTTTGATTAGGCCTGGCTTTGTGTCTTTGGCAAATTGTCGGCCGAAAAGTTGACAGGCGGTTAACTATGTTCAAATCTTTTTTTATAAGTCCAACATTATAAGCTTCGTTTTACATCTTGATATTTGGTTCTTTAGTATTTCTTCTGTTTGTTTTATTATCCGGCCACCGGCTACATGAAATTCATTTTTTTCTTTATTTTTTTATCTTCTCTGCAAGCAGAAAACTCACAATACATATTAAGAGCTTATGACATACTTAAATTCATACATGTAGAAATCAAGGAACATAACAAAATCAAAATAAAGTTTACAAAAAATGTACAAGGCTTTATATGTTTTGATGTATGTATGTTGTTATTTTTAACACATATTTAGCTGAAGTATATTAAATCATTTTGAAACCAGTATATTAAAATTTTCACGCTATATAAAATTTACAATCTTTACGCTTGTTTCAATTTCAACTCGGTTAAAGTAAAATTTTGTTTCCATATTGTAAAATACACTTAACATGATATAACTGTATTTACTTTACCAAATGTTTTATACATGTATAAAGAGAATATATTGATTTATTCATATATATTTATTTATGCATATATATTTCACTTTCTATGGATTGTTTTCAGTTTTTATTAGGAGGCTCACTTGTTTCTTGAAAGCTTCTACATTGGTTACAGATATTTTTAGTTTTTCTTTTATGAATAATGTTAAACGGACAGAATAATTGTCGTCTAGAAATTACGATATCTTTATTAAAAAGCATAATGACCTAAATTACTTATTAAGGACACTACGTAATTAATTGATATATAGAAATCTATAAAGCAGTCACCATATCTAGATATAAATCAGTCAGTTGGTTCATTTTTTTTTAATTAAATGGAGATGAAACTTGTTTGCTGCAGTTTTGTTTCTATGAAACAGAATTTTCAAAAATGTTTGTCTTGCTGTTCAGTATCGTCATCACAATAATTGTGTGTATCCCTGGCAGCCATTGGAATTAAAAAAAAAACGAATGTTATTTCCTTTGCACTCCGTTCACGAAATTAAAATGATAATGTCATTTCTGCCATATATGATAGCTTTTTTACTATAATCGTTTATATGATATTTTTTTTACTATCGTTCATCAATTTATTAAAACAAATAATCACCGAAGACAGAACAACTGACTGGTATCCAAAAAAAACAACAACAACCAAATGTTCTGCTTCTTCAAATGTTACAACAGTAACTCAATCGCCAAAATAATGTTTGTGATCTTGCCTTTGTATGTTGTGATAACGAAAACATGCTTCACCAAAGTTTTAGTTTTATGAAATAAAGGAAAATATGAATGCATCTCAAAAAACACACATAAACAAAAGAGGGATTGGTGCACTTAAAACGTCAGATTCACGGTAAGACGGAATTTCAAAAGTAGTACAAATTAAGTCGTCTATCTCTACAGAGACAGTTCAACAGTTCAATATCACTCATAAAACCGTTTTTCCTCTTATACACTTTTTATCACTTGTCGTACATGCGATAAATGCGTATCCGTGAATTGACTATAAATCAGTTGTCAGCTTCACACAGCTTTAGACCATTTTATTCAACATTAATCTGTCATTTTATCTCATGATAATAATCGCTTTTTGCAGATTTATTCCGTACCCAATGAGATTACAAGATGGATAAAATTTTCTGGTTATAATTTCAACTCAGTTGAAGTCTAGTTTTGTTTTGATATTGTGAAATGCACTTAATATAAAAATATATTAATTTTATCAAGTGTTTTATATTATGCGAAACTGTAAAATGAATTAAGTGTAAATAAAACTGTTTTTGTTCACTGATCTTCATATATATCCCCATCTATTGTTTTTCGGCGTTAGCTGTCTAAGCTCACTTTTGACCTAGTTTTTCGACCAATGAAATGTTGTAAATAATACTCGTATTCTATTATTATGCAGAGGGAAAATGAAATAAACTATTTCGATTGGTAGCTATTTACACCAGAGAGGCATCTAGCAGGGTGGAGAGGTATCTAGATGGATTTTTATTATTATGCAGCGGAAAAATCAAATAGATTATTTCGATTGGTTGTTTGTGGGTGTTGTATTGGAGAAAAACATATTTACGATTTAAATAACCAGTTAAGTCAATATTGATGGCTTAAATACAATTTTATATGGAATATTCTTGGGTGTCAGGTAAAAAGTTGCGTACAGTACACAGTGTAAAACGAAAAGGAAGTGTAGATATTTCTAGTTCTTACTGGTTTCTTTCTAGTTCCTTTGATACTGATTGTTAATTTCAACTTCAAAATACAAGTTCATTGTAGTGTAGTGGCTAACACTCTCGCCTCGCAAGCGTGAGGCCCCGGGTTCAATACTCAGAACGGACACTCTTTTTTAAAGTTAATTTACGTAAAAGTTGGTAGATTTCGCTCTTGTAACAGGATGTTTTTATTTATTTATATTAAATTTCAATGACATTTATTCATCTTGAGTTCTAACTCTACAAGAGGTTTTTTATTGAAACTGAATAAATGTAGATCAAGACTTAATGTAATACATTGCTTCTTTAACAGCAACAGCTTCAACATTTTTTTTGAAAGACACTTTAAATGAATTTATAAGTTGTCATGATTCGGTCGCTTAATCTCTTGGTCATACTAAGAAGGCAGGGAGGGATCGTCAACAGCTATAACAAGTAAAATAAACTAACTAAACTGTGTCTGCTTCGCCTCTCTGTATTTCTTTCTTTCTTATATACATGTATATATACTCAGCAAAAATAAAAAGTACCCACTTTCTTACCTGTATTTTGTAAAATTAGAAAAAGAAAAAAAGAAAATATTTTCCATTTCTGTAATCATTACAAAGAAATAAAATTTTCTTGAAAATCTGCAGTAACAACTTAGTTATCTTTCCTTTTGCTATTATTAGGGTTTTAGAAAGAAGTAAGTGATTCTAAACAATATTCACATTTATTGGAATTAAATCAATTTCTCCAGTTCTTGATGTCAATAAAAGCACAAAACATTAATTAATAAAACAACATGTCATCGAAAAACAATGCTAAAAATCCCAAGCATTTCCAATTGCCTCCCTTTAAATTGAATATATAGTGTTTTTTTTATCCATTATTAATTGTTATTCGATGGGCATTTGCTCAGGTCTAGGTGTAGAAGAGTATGTTCACGAACCATTAACTTAAAAACAACAGAGATTTACTAATAAAACATATTTCAAAGTGTTCCTAATTAAATGAAAATATGTTAATGAGAATATAAGCATATAAAGTGGGTACTTTTTATTTTTGTTGAGTATATAAATCTTTTCCATCAACGCCGTTTATCTTTTTTAAAGATATTTCTTGTTTATAATATCATCAGTTGATCATATTAGGCGGGCAAGGGGCTAAAGGCATTAAGCAGGTTAATATAGCTTTTCTTATTCTTGTCTGCCTGTAGATTTTTCTGATTCTGCAATTTCTTTCTGAAATCGAATAGTAATATACACATGTGTGCTCTTTAATTTGAAGATTCATGAATTGCATTGATCTATTATAAGGATATATCTTATAATCGAAATCATATTAAATAAACATTCTTATGAATATTTAACATGCATTCAAAGAAATATGTAAATCGTTCAATTTGAGTGAAATATTTTCCAACCATCTACATGATCTCGGCATTCTGAAGATTTTCCTTTGTTCCGAATTACGACAGACAGACACACATAAATCTACCCGTACTGATAATTAAATGACCTCTGTGTGTTGAGCATCCTCAATTCATTAATAAAGAAAATGTTCTCTGGGAGTAGCGATCTCGGTCTTTAACGAATAGATTTTCAGTAAATTGTCTTCTCGCTTCGTGGAAGAGAGACAACCACGCCTACATATGTCAAAACAATTACACGTTTCGCTCTAAACCAGGTGGAGCAAAGAAATAATGTTTTACGCAAGCATTTATTGATAACAAAGTGAATGAATTCCTTGAACATCTCTTTAAAGACGTTTTGTTTAAATGAATGAATGAATGAATGAATGAATGAATGAATGAATGAATGAATGAATGAATGAATGAATGAAACAATAAATAAATAAATAAATAAATGAATAAATAAATAAATATTAAAGTTTCAAAACGAGATAAACAAGTGCACTGAATACTGCTGTCCTCATTTGTATAGTTAATATAATTGGTATTGTTTGCTGTTATGTTGTTTTTGATTTTTTTTGTAATTTGTTTTATATAATTTGTCTTTCATAAATGTATTTAATAATGTCAGTGACACGTTTGTATGTATTTATAAGGAATGTCTCTTGTTTTTAAAAGTACGATGTACTCGCTGAGAAAATTGTGAAATAAAAAAACTTGTTTAACTTGAATACAAAATCAATAAAATTACTTTTTATATCCATTAATTAGTCAGCAGTATAGATTCTAACACGGACGCAATGAAAGTACACATAACCAATTTTCTAAAAACACCGATGTTATCTTAATGAGGGTTGTCACTGTATACTGCGAAAAAACACTTCAGATTCTGAGAAATAACATGCTGTTTTCAAACCATATTTTTGGGCATTGAATTGAGTGGGAAGAAAGAAGTATTGACTGTTAATAAAAAAATACACAAATCCAGCAAAAACTTTGTTTTGATTTTCGGGTTTCTGCTTTACGAGAATATCTAAACATAAGCAAAATGTGGTAGAATATGTTAACACATTTGATGGCCATTTGTCTTGCTAATTTAAAATGATCTATCCACATAATTTAAATCTAATAAATTGCATTGTGATTTGATTATAGTTCTATTTTAGAATTATGTACTTTAAAACGATTATTTACTTATTTAGACATGTGTAAACTAACACGTGCGTTGTCATTTTAAACATTAGAACACTCTCTAAATTATCTTCTTGTAAAAAATCTTACCTTTCCGAGTTTTAAAACGAGCCAAGAACTCCCAAGTTTTAACACAACGTTCTATCAGCATGTGCTCCTTTATTTTCAAATATTTTGCGAAACATCACAAATCTTTTGAATTAACACTCACCGATAAAAACGAGTAAACACCATTCGAATCGACTAACCAGTATGTTTCTACAAAATTGAAAACAAGCATTTTATTATTTATTATAAATGAAAACTATCAAACTTGTAAATTAACAATTTAGGCCGGTGGCCAGTAACATGTTTGCTCCCCCCCCTTAGGGAATTTTGTAGACATGATTTTTCTGAAAGCCTGTTATGTCCTGGATATTTTGCAGTTTGTTTGCACTCTGGCGAGTGGGGCATAAGGGTGTTACGGAGGTTTTAATATGTTACCCCTAAAATTTGTAGAAAAAATATATGGATTTTGAATCTATAATTCTGCTCTATTCAGGAAACGATTTAATAAAACTTATATTTTTATATAAGGATGAAGTATTATCTTTTGATTGATGTAGTTTTCATTTCAAAATTTTTGCACTTAGGTAACATATTTAGTGTATAACATACATAACCCTAAAAAGATGAAATTTAAGTCAGAAACTTACCTGTAGGATTTTTATTTGCAATCAAAATTTGGCAATAATACATGTTTTTGAAAGCTGCATGATCAAACAATATAAAACAGTGTGTTTTTCATAAAAATCACACTGGCTATTGTAATAATTTTTCCATAATCTTATATGTTACCATATCGCTAATTCAAACGTTATATTCATATTTTGGGATAAACAAGCATAAAATATTGAGTTTAATTAAATTGTTGAGCTTTATAAATGTAAGTGTTCTTGAAACTTGCATGACTTCAAATTTTCAACATACATAACATATGTTACTTATTAAAATAAGGCTTTTCCTTGTTTTTATTTTTATTTTTAATGGTGTTAGCTGATATCTATTTGAAGAAATTAACTATGTGTGCTCTGTGCAATGTCCTGATGTTTGTTAGCCCTGGGTAGATTTCTAAATACATTCACAGACGTTTTTTTTTAACTAATATTACTGATTGAATGAAGTATTTTCTCTAAAACTGATATTGTTGTACAAAGAACTGATTACATTTACAAAACTGTATCACGACTATGCAATCATTTTAGATTAAACTATAAAATAATAATAATACTAAGAAGTTTATAGTGTATACTATGTTATGTTATGTTATGTTATGTTATGTTATGTTATGTGGTTAAAATGTTAAAGTGTTTAAGCTTCTCAATTTTAAGCCTTCAAATCTCCGTAACATTTAATTCCCATGTATTGACAAAGTACAATGCATTTATGAATAAAATTCTAAAAAAATAACTTTTAGAATTGGTTCCAAAAAGTAAAAAGACAAGAGATAAAAAGATTGCTTAGAAAAGTGTTACAAACAAAACTAATTAAAATTAATTATATGTTACCTAATTATTTAAATAATGTTTTTTAGAGAGATCACTTAGAATAAAGAAAATAAATTTCTAAACTGTGTTTTACCCGGTAGTTTGTATCTAGATTATAGTTATTCATAATGTGAATATAAACTATATTTACTAAAAACAAGGTTTAAAGCACCAGTTCTGGTCTTTTAGAGCAATAATAACTGACATTGCTGTTAAATAAAACATGTGAAATAAGAAAAATAAATTGTCTTAAATGAAACATTATTTTTCCATTGTTCAAAGAAAGCTTAAAAATTTCTTAAGAATTCCTTAAGATCTTTGTAGAATGTTGTTTTTATTAAAGACAAAAAGTGTTAAAGAGAAACATCCTAATTTGAAAGACAATCTGTGTAATGCAGGTGATGGTAAGCTAACAGACAAGTTAACGTTGACTTAATAATTTTTTAGGTAAAAATAATTTTACTCGAGTCAAAAAAATTGCTATATAATGCTCATGCTGTTTCAATGTTTTACAAATTCTACACTGAACCTTAGTATTTTAGATGAATAAAACTACTTTTAAAAACATTTCGAACATCAGATAATTTAATCAGATAATGAGTATTAAGTTTAAATTAAGTAGCTTTTAAATTTGTTATATATCAACTATAATAGTATATTAAAATATTTATAAAAATGTTAATTAACTAATCATTTGCGGTTTCTTGCTTTTCTTTTCTTATTATTTTTGCTGGTTATTAAAGTAAAAATTGGTAACATATTATAGGATGACTAAACACATAAATAGAACAATAAAATTATAAAAAAATGTTAATTTTGTTTATTCTTTCTTTTCTACATTTTGTTAGAACAAATTAATGTTATGTGTCTCAATCGAGAGTATCTGGACTTAGCTTTAGACTGGATGCAACAGCCCATGATTAGTGCAAACGTAAGCTGTATTACTTACAATGTTGTCACTGAGTCATATTGATAGCTTTATTGTTAATTTAAAAAAAATTAAAATAGGACGAACTTAAACCATTTACATCATACACATTTATTTCAAGACATATTGCGCAGTACACATATCATTAACCTCTGAAGTTTAACTACATTTAAATTAAAAATAAATTTACTGTTTAATATCACAAGCATCAATACCTTAATTTCCTTTTGTAACATAATTCTTAATATATATTACCTGTTTTAATACAAGATACATAAAGTGCAGGAAGGTTGGTAACTAAAATACGTTCTTTTGGGTAACATATTTAAAAATGGTGATTTATGATATGGTATTTAGTTTTATTATGATATAAAGCTAACTAATCGTTAAAACTCATGAAGAGGTGTATTTAAAGAAAAACAATTACACCAAAACTTTTAATTTATAAACCATAGGCATAAGTATATGATATAGCATAATACTAAAGTCACATATATTTCTTAAGTTATAGATAATATTAACAAAGTGTTTAACACAGTTTACCTTTAAATCACACAATATGTCTTTCAGAGTTTATTTCTTTATTATTTATTTTATTTATAAATATTTTATTTGCTATCTTTGAGATATTTGTTTCCATTGTTTTTTCCAGATACTTTTGGTTTTCGGAATTTCAAAATATATGTATTTATTTACATACATTAAACAAGAAGTGTGTCTCAATGTGACTTTATTACATTTAAATACTGCATTCTTATTTATATTAATGAATTAAGCAAATAAAACAGAATTACTTGCTAATGTTAGTAAGAAATGTTTCATACAACTTTTTAAACTAGGTTTTGATGATAAGTAACATATCTTATTGATTATTTATAGACCTATACCTTAGGTTGCAGATGTTTTATTGCATTAAAAATTTAAAAAAACATCATCCTGGTGTAGAAAAATAGGTTTATTTCAGAATTATAATATAATATATAAATATAATTGCCAATTATTGCTTCAACGCATAAAATTTTCTCAAAGGTCACATATTCAAACAGGCATTACGATAAAACACCCCACTCGCCAGAAAGCAACAAATGACAAAATGCGAAGAATGGGATAGGCTTTCAGAAAAACATACCTTTCAAAATTCCCCCAGGGGGAGGGGGGTCTATTGGCAGCTCAAGGTCTATTTCATTTATGGCTTGTTTTCCCATTTTCTTTTCTTTCGGTAACATATTTCAATATAGCGTTACGGGCTTATGTCCCAATGTATATCACTGTATTAAATTTGTCCTGAATTCTCATTTATTTTACTATATTTTACATATAAGCACAAATTACTTGCTATTGCATGTAAGAAA
>JAZAYU010001603.1:0-20195 GCA_038501625.1 Corbicula japonica | reverse complement strand
AGTTATGGGCATGTATGCTCGTCGGGAATATTTGCCATTAGAGGTTTAACTTGGCTCCAGAGGCTAACCACCTCACACTTACTCAGGGCTATTTCAGCAAACAAATACAAGTAATTGCTCAGTAACAAATCCACCTTTCACTTCAATATTATATAACACATTTATTCTATCAAACTTACAGAAAGCTACTCACACAATCTTTTCAAACTTAAGGAATGGGAAATGGTTATCCCAGTTGCGATTTTTTAATACTCAATTTGCTTTGTGTTGTGAGAATACAACAAACACAATTTAATAAGCTGGCTGCAGGCGAGTAAAAAAGTATTTTAGTAAACACAAACTTTTTTATATTTAATACTAGTACAACAGAAAAATGTTGCTTTCAATGCACACTGCAGATTTTTCCTGCACTAAATGATTAAACCGCTTGATTAGGCCTTGTCCGAAATTTAGACCACTCTCGTTCATGACAACATAACTTCAGGGTTCCTTGTAAACACTTTGCAGAATTATCCTAAGTGAAATAAAAAACAATTTAGACCGCTTTTGTCCAATTCAAATGAATGTGTCGTTCCAAAAACATTGATTGAAAATAATAAAAAATATGTTTAATTATATTTAATAGATGGTATTTTCGTTGTATTATAAAAATCTGTGATTTCTTAAAAGATAATGTTTAACTAGTTGTTAACAAATGAATATGATAGAGTTATATGATTTTTGACATGGCTTATGATATTATGCCGGGCTAGGTTTCACATTTACCCTCGCCTGCGACTTGCCTAATATGATCTTTAGTTTGGTAATATATACTGATATACTATAAATAGAAACTACAAACCTGTATAATATTCAATTGTAACAATTGGTTCGACCTGTCCACTATCATACTTAATAAGTCAGTGCAAGTTAAGTTTGATAATCTGCACAATTCTAACTGCTAAGTTTAGGTATAAAAATGTATGTCGTTTTTATGAAGCGCTTACAAAATAAATGCTATTCAAGCAACATAATAAATGAGATTTTAATTATCAGTGTATTTTTAACAGTAGATGACATGCAGGTAAAAGATAGCTAATCATCTATTCTCTTCAAAGCGTACGGTTTGTGAAATCATTATCCACGTTAAATGGTTGTTGAGTAATATAAGCTAGCGTAAACTCGCCGATAGTACACTTTTTAACAATAATATACACATGTATTATGTCAAAAAATACGATGTCCCTTTAAAGAAAACTTACATATTGAGCCTTATGTCGGAAAAAAATACATTGCATATTCAATGTAAATGACGAGTCTTGTGTCGGAATAAAAATACATCTATAACTTACTCACTCGAATATTCCTCTTCGCTTTCAGAACTTTAATTTAAACTTCCACTAAGAAAATTAAAATTATATTATCCAAAAACGGTGGCCTTATATTCTAGCAACCGTCAAGTCCATAATTTTGTTATTGTTAATTTGTTGTTGTTTTTTTTCAAATCAATAAGGTACTCGATAAAGAAGAAAAATATCAATATCTCTTGCAAAATGCAGTTCAATACTACTGTGCACAAATATATTGACAATGTATAAATGTTTCTTTATTTTACCTACGTTAAGAAAATTAAGAATATTAAAGAAAAAAAATAGACTCAAAACTTCCCCTTATTTACGATTGACATCTAATACAAAATCTAAGGCACTGCGAACACAAATCATCATGAGTAAATGCCTAGGTGAGTAATATGATTCTAACAACAATATGATATAAAGCACACTAATAAAATTTAATTTGTGCAAAGAATTATTGAACTGCATTTTCCCGTTAGATAGATCTTGATATTTTTCTTCTTTACCGATAAAAGTGGTGCAAATACATGTGCAGTCTAAGTACCTTAAAAGGCAGGCTTAAAAGATTATTACATACATCCGTATGAAGTGAGCAATAAAATTACAGAATGCCATCTAAAGCATGAAAGCTGGTTTGACGCACCATGACCATATTATGGTTGGTTTGCCTTGTAACTATTAGTCTGCACATTGGTGCATAATGATCTGGATCTACACAAAGATCTGGATCGTACAAAAGAAAACAACAAATTGAATATACCTTAAGTAGAGAAATTAATTCCGTCAAGTTAATGAAATATACATTAACATTTTTCTTTGTTGGCTATGTGATATTTAATGTTGCGTTAGACCACGGTATTGTGATGATAAGCTCTTATCTGCAAACTAATATCTTCAACATTGAATATTTGTGACAAAATATGTTGACTTAAACAGTCCATCGATGATAACAAACGATGTGATGTTAGAGGTAGCTCCCTGCAATGATAAATTGATATCAGTTTTATCTCATAATGAAACATAAAGACAGGTTCAGATTGTTTGAGTGATTTTAGCTTCCGCTTTGATGTGGAGATCGAAGCATGCGTGATTTACAATGTATTCAATTAAATGTAATGGTTACATCCGTTATATCTGTTAAAAGATTTATTTTTATGAAGTGTTTTCAGAGAACAATTGGCTTAGGCGCGTTAAACTTTTTTTTTCGAACAAGATACATGTAATGAATCTGGTAAGTGGTAATAAAGACAGTCAGAATTTAACCTTTTGTCTTAAATTTAAGCACATGCAAGCACATGTATTAGTAAAAACGTATGCATACGATTAAAGGAAGCGCTTGCGGCCAGATATTAAGGTATTTCTCCTGGTTAAGTGCGCATGTGCTAACTACCGCAAAAGGACGAATTGTCGTTAAAATTCAACAGCGGTATTTTTAATTTATTGAGTAGCTATAATCAAGGAAATAACACATATTTATCAGTTTTGTTCTAAATTTCTTGATTTTCACTTTAAATTCGTCCGTGGGATAAAAAAATATTTTGCGACAGTCATTTTTTTCAAAACGTTTTACTTTCGTTCGTCCTCCAACTTGAAATTGAAAGCTAGTTTTTGTCCGTCTGGCTTAGTTAGCCCATTCAATGTCATTGCATTGTCATTGCATGGAAAGCTATACCTTGTAGACAGGTAGAGAACGTATACCGGGCAAATATTGATTTTCACAGCAAGTGATTTCAATGCTCGCAAAGGTCAACCTGTTTTCAAGGACGATAAGACAATTTTGGAATTACTTGGAAGAACAACCAAATATTTTTTTTGTCAGACTTGCTGGTTGGTGATGAATTTTATACGGAATCGACCCTCGAAATCGTGTCGATTCCGATTACGGTATTGCGCATGAGCAAAACGCTATACCAAGGGACTTTGAAACCTTGTCTTCCGGTTTGCAAAATCTGACTGGACAAAATGGGGCACGTCACGGGAAAAAGTACGTTCGGACAGTTGACGAAAATAAGACCTCAATAAGACTTTCATCCAGATTGCTTGCTTCCGGATTTTAAAACTGAAAAGCCGCCATTTTGTTTCTCGATTCAGTAAGAAAATGGTCTCATTCCTTAGACGGATAATGAACGTAGACTCGATGTGGCCTCATCTATCAAGTTAAAAATGATCCGGTACCAAATTGACAACCCTACCCGTAGTGGCTATTGACAGCAGACCTTTCGCGTAGTTGCTGTCTTACGGTAATTATTTTGTATTTGTCTTATTTCTATCCCAACGTGACGTTAACGGTGTCACACTGGAATTATTTATGTCATGGCTGACTTGAGTAAATGTTGTCTAAAGATGGCATTTCCAATCGAAAATGGATTTGTTGCTGCGAATAAACAGTTAATTGGAACGAACACTGTAAGAAACTTTCGCTTGGGTTTGTTTGTTTGAAATGTCAAAAGAGAAATTTACTGTAAGACGCTCCTATATAAAAAGGGGCCAAAAAGATCACTTACCAATACATTTGCCTATTGTAGCCGTAATCCCCAAAGGGATGTCTACCGATTCTTGCAGCCTAACTTTCTAGCTAGCGTCCATGTTGTAGTCCTAGTTCTTCTTAACCGGATACACTATCTACTTCCGGTGACGTCACCAAGGTCTCGCTAAACTACCGACAATACCACAACCACTACACTCCTCCCCACTTTATTTCAAAGGAGTGAGCCATCGGTCGGTGAGAATCTGGACATCTGGCATATCTTCCTGGTATCCACCAGTACTATGCCCTATGACAGCCATTCATATGGTGTCAGTTTCCTGTGTAAATAACCAGTACTCGCACACGGCTAGGAGAAACGATGATGCATTCTCCAGCCTGAATACCCTGACTAGTCCGCACAAGGGGACAGGTTTTCGACTTGTGCAAAACCTGACCGAATTGTCATGACAGTACTTCTGCCCTGTCGTTCGCTGGCATCACACCCTGTGATGTGATAGTTCTACCAAGAACCTACTCACGGTAAGAGATTGACGTCTTCACCGTGCTGTACCATACCACAAAATTGCAAACGGTGCAATTACATCTTAAGATTTGCCATATGTACCAGTCCTTCCGAACGACCTTTCTGCTAGGTGGTGAACTATAAGCCACCAGGATCCCATGGCTCCCATTCTTCGGCGCTTCCAGCACCAACACCACACAGCGGGAAAGCGCATGCACGCTTACCCTCAGCTGGATCACCTTGATCCCTTGAATCTGTGCCCACAGAGCGCTGTTTTACTCTGATTGCACCCAGGTACCTTATCTCCACAGTCGGGCTTTCTAACGTCACTGGTTCATTCTTACGTATGGACAACCCAGTTTCCCCTTGATCCAACCCAGCACCCGTATCCCCCTAAATGTGGCCATCATTGAATGATACCCCTAGTGCTACCCTTGGACCCACAGAAACTTCCATATCCATAAACCCTACTTGAACCACCCACCTCAAGGCCCTACTACACGAGTCACACCCTGCATAGAGCAATTCCACTGACCCATGACCTACTGCCTCCACATGCCCAACAGTCACCTGTGATCCAGCCCACTCAAACTTTGACTGATCACCTCCATGTACCCCAATGCTATCTTAAGCATCACTTTCAAAATTTGGTGGGATCCCCAGTTGATCAAGATTCCCCTGCTTATCAACTAACAGATCACCCACTAACCTTTCCCCACCCAAATTTTCTAGTGTTAAGCCGTGTTTGCCTATCTGTGACACTTCTTGGGACTTAATTCCCTCAACTACCCTTATGTAACCCACAGATACTTCATCAGCCTTAACCTCATTCCCTGATACAACATTATCATAGTCTACCTCCGCCCCCAGTTTATCCCGTGCAAACTCAACCTCAACCTGTTCGGGGCCAACCCCCTCATTGACCTGGGGCAATGTTTTTAACTTCTGACCTACAAATTGCCCTTTTGATGGACAATTTCTACGAATGTGGCCTTCTTTACCACACCTGAAACATTCTATAAACCCTGATTCCCGGTTTACCTGAGCAATGACTGTTTCCAACTTCTGGGACAACTCCTCAACCATTGCATTGAGAGTTGTATCTGGCTGCACAGCATGTTCCTCCTCATCATTGGAATAATCATCCGCATTGCGCACGATGAATTCCCCGGCAGACCTTCCATAAATGGCCTCATGTACATGCTGGTAATGTCTTACCATGCTCACCGCTCTGAGCACGGTCTTGGGGTCTTTCATGCAGACATGGTGACCGGCATCGCGGTCAACCAACCCTTGGCAGAATCTGCTGACCATCTGCTCTGATGCATACCAATCTGGAAGTTTTCGGAATGCCTTTGACCCAAGCGCCATAACCCTGTCGGCCCAGTCTTCAAGCAACTCACCAGGTGCCTGGTGTGCTTGCTGTAACTGTAGTTGTGCTGTAGCTGGCGTTTCGTGGTCACCAAATCGTTTTGCTAGTTTTCTTAGCAGTTGACGATAGGTGATGTTGTCTTCACCATTTGTGATGATCGCCCAATAATCTGCAGCTTTCCCTGTCAGACACCAACAAAGACAGTCTATGCATTCTTCCTCAGTCCATTCGCATGCATGTGCATAGCTTTTGAACTTCTTGTGAAATAACTCCCAATTACCTTTACCGTCATAAGTCAATGTGCTAGGTAGCGAATCAATGACTTGACGCGCACGGTGAAGCTTCTTGTTTTTCCTCGTAGAACGTTTGTTTGAATGTTTATCAGATTCGATGACGATATCTGCTCTTTTCTGTGAACGAGGTGAAAGTTTATCAGATTCGATGGCGAAGTCTGACTCTTTCAGCAAGCGAGGAGGCCTGCCAGATACGATGTCGCTATCTGACTCTTCGTCCTCACTGGAACTTGTGAAGGTTTCCAGTTTCACCTTATGTCTTTTGGACAAGCGTGAACGAACAGTTCTGGTAGAGGTGCATCTCCCTGCCTTTCCCCTTGCATATCCTGCAGCAACATCACTGTCAGTAGTATCATCATACTCACTGACCGAATCACTTTCACTGCTGGTCTCTTGTGCATGCGCATACTTAGACCTCTTTTTTGTGAAATCTATCATCTTTATAGATTCCGGAGACAGCTTCTTTCTGCATAGGTTCTCAAAAATGTCGCGAGTTATGTAACCATTGTTTTCGCGTACAAACATTATGGTCTTGGCTAGACGAGAACGGACTCCTGGTATAAGCTTTAGGCTCTTGTAAGTTGCAAAATTGATGGCAATTTTATGCACTTTAGGCCGTCTGAGACTAGTCATACGATAGACTCCCTCATTACCACTCGAGTCTTCTTCCGTAGCGAACATCCTTAAATACTTTTGCAAAACAACAAAGAATTACTACTACTCTTTATTTACTAGTGTACAACATGGCAAGAATCAGTATATCAACAACAAAAGGCAAATTATAAATATCAAAAAAATTCCATCAACACCACCCTCCCCCTCATTTCAGAACAAAAATAAGGAGCTTCAATGGTGACATTTACAAAGAGAAACCGGAAACTGGTCTTGATCTGGGATACGCAATTAAAATGGACGAATTGCGTAATGGCGCCCGTCGGCAACGATGATCCTCTCTGTAAAGGATGTTCCAAGCAAAAGAGATGGCTCTTAATTGCTTTCCTGTGAGGGAAGGGGAAATTTATCAGATACGATGACGCAATCTGTCTTCCCCACCACTGGAATTTGCATGACATCAGACGTCGTTGAAGATTGAGGTCGTTGATCTTTCGGCATGGCTGGTTCGGAGGTTACACAATTCCGATCAAAATTAATTGATAATTTTAACCGCTGCCACCATTGTAAGACGCTCCTATATAAAAAGGGGCCATAAAGATCACTTACCAATACATTTGCCTATTGTAGCCGTAATCCCCAAAGGGATGTCTACCGATTCTTGCAGCCTAACTTTCTAGCTAGCGTCCATGTTGTAGTCCTAGTTCTTCTTCCCGGATACACTATCTACTTCCGGTGACGTCACCAAGGTCTCGCTAAACTACCGACAATACCACAACCACTACATTACTATATCGGCGGAAAAAAGTGAAATGTTAGTTATTTGAAGTCGTGCAAAGGCATAACAAAGAAAAGATCTTGATATTGCAACAGTTTTTATTGCAAGTTTCGACAGCAATTGAAAATAAATTTCAACAATAACTTGCAGCACAAACCAATTGGCAACTGTAACAATTTTATAGCGGGTACGGCGAAGCCGTGTTTTCCAAGGAGAGAAATGCATGTTGAGATAGAAATTACAGATAAATTTCTACAATTACTTGCAACAGGAAACACTTGGCAACTGTTAAAATTTTAAAGCAGGCACGGCGAAGCCGTGTTTTCCAAGGAAAAAATTTGCAATGAAAAACTGAAGACTTGCAGTTTAAGTTTGAATTCTTTGCACAGCTAAGCCGTGTTTTACTAACTTTTAACCCTTTCCTCCATAGATACACCATTATTGTGTGTGCAAATAGTTAATATCCAGATCTGCCTGCACATCTGTGCCATGTGATCAGGTTTTTAACTGTTCGCTTTCTTATTCATTAGGTTATTTCTGACAAAAATGCAACCTGTGCAGATCCTCATCAGATGGCACCGATGTGCCAGCTGCTTTGGATTTATATTGAAACAGTTTCTATTGCATGTTGAGACAGCAATTGCAGAAATATTTTAACAATAACTTGCAACACAAACCACTTGGCAACTGTAACAATTTGAAAGCGGGCACGGCGAAGCCGTGTTTTCCAAGGAGAGAAATGCATGTTGAGATAGAAATAACACATAAATTTCTACAATTACTTCCAACAGGAACCACTTGGCAACTGTAAAAATTTTAAAGCAGGCACGGCGAAGCCGTGTTTTCCGAGGAAAGAATTTGCAATGAAAAACTGAAGACTTGCAGTTTAAGTTTGAAATCTTTGCACAGCTATGCTGTGTTTTATTAACTTTTAACCCTTTCCTCTGGATTTATATTGTAACAGTTTCTATTGCATGTTGAGACAGCAATTGCAGAAATATTTCAACAATAACTTGCAACACTAACCACTTGGCAACTGTAACAATTTTAAAGCGGGCACGGCAAAGCCGTGTTTTGCAAGGAGAGAAATGCATGTTTAGACAGCAATTGCCTGGGCTGGACAAACCCACTAGCCCGACGCCCTGAACAAGCTGAAAATTGTATCACACGATTTCAAAATATCTCATTGCTTGTCCGTGGGCTAGCTCAATTTTTTAGTGAAGACTACTTTGATCTTTAATTTGATATGCGCCATTCTCTTTTAGCACCACGTGCATATCGTGTTTTTCAACACAAATAAGTTTATTACAAATTAACATGTTTTGAGATCTGTTTTAACAATATCAAGCCCCAGGAAATGATTCCTATCGAATTTCTACTTTCTTTACTGTATAAATACTGACCAATCAGAATTTGCTGAAATGTGGGACTTGCTGAAATGTTTACCCAGCTAGTTCTGGACTAGTTACAAAAAACAAAATTTGTCCAGCCCTGATGGCAGATTAATTTCAACAATTACTTGCAACAGGAACCATTTGGCAACTGTAACAATTTGAGAGCGGGCACGGCGAAGCCGTGTTTTCTTAGTAGAGAATTAGCAATGAATAACTGAATACTCACACTTAAAGTTTGAATTGTTTGCACAACAAAGCCGTGTTTTAACCCTTTCCTCCATAGTTACACCATAATTGTGTGCGCGAACAGTTTACATCCAGATCAGCCGAAATAATCTTTGCCATCTGATCAGGATCTTAACTGTTCACTTTTTTATTCATTTGGTTATTCTCAAGAAAATGTGGCCTGTGCAGATCCTCATCAGATGGCATGGTTGTGCCGGCTGCTCTAGATTTAATTTACACTGGTCACACATGCCTAAAATGGTATGTATAGAGGAAATGGTTAAAAGATACAAATTAAAGCAAACGTTTGACATAACAATTTTAAAAGACATCAGTGTTTTCCAAAGAAACAAATTTTTACCTGAAGTCGCTTCTGTAACAATTTTTAATTTTAGACACGGCGAAGCCGTGTTTCCCAAAGAGAGAAATTGCTGCAAGAACTTAAGAATAATATATATTTCAGTTTTTAATTTTTTAATACATAGTAAAGCTGTGTACCCAAATAGATTAATGATTATTGCTAACATGCATTCAACACTTGATGCCAAAATCTTAAAGATCAAATTTGACAGAGTTATGCCTCTTCTTGTACATGGATTTTTTATTTTTAACCTGACTAAGTACCTAAGGGCAACACAAGTGTTTAACTGTATTACCGTCTAAATTATTGTATAAATGACAAAACTGTTTTGCAAAGAGTTACATTTTGATGAGCATTTTCTCATTATGTTTTTTTTACTTACAGGCACTGCCAAGCCGTGTTTGTCTAAAACATAAATTGCTTCAACAATTTTACTCTAATTATTTGCATTGTGAAGCAGAAATCCTGAAGTCAGTTATTTCTACAATTTGACATTTCGTTTTCAGGACGATAACATATTTTAATGTAACGTTTTTTTTTTGACTTCTTAAAAACTGATAATGATTTAAAGGAGTACGGCAAAAATATATTTAAATGTATAAGCACTACTCGTATACCATTGAAACTGATTATTAACAAAGAACTATTTGGGAATGTCGTTGAATGATCCTTTAATATTTTTCATTGATGTGTGTTCAGTTTTTTTTCACTTTTGGGGGAAGGGTGTCGCAGCCCTTTGGAGGGGGAAAATTGTGACGCGAACAAAGGAAATGGGGAATATTTTAAATATACTTGCAGCCTGTCAAACACAATAAAACACAAAACAAAGTGTTGACTAATTTATTAATTCAAGGAAAGTCAGTGGTCTACAGTGAAATGTCTCCTTCTCCCTCTGCAATTTTATCAATTATTCTTGTCAAGGTATTGTCTATCAGTGGGGTATCAATTAAACATATCCCAACTCAGTACGGTCTGTAACAGACTCCTGCAAAGTGGGGATTTTGTATACATGTATACAAGTTGGTTCTACTGTAGGTATCTGCATCAAATACAATTATGTTTATGGTTTTACAACCTTATTTGGTATTGGTCATTTTACAAACAAATTATCCTTTCTGTAATGTCAAAAATCAATCTAAATTTATATTTGTATCTTGTATATTTGAAGAAGAATTTCTTGAATAACTTAATATGCTAGAAGTCAGTTAACTATAGTCTGCTGAGGAAAGGATATTCCTTCCAATAAGGTATCACTTTTACATTTGCATGTGCCTGACTTAAGTTCTGGTTCTTGCCTGCATTACTTCATTTGGATTTTAAATTGCCTGAAATATTTCTAGCAATATGTAACCAAGGTAACTTGACAGAAAGGAGAGAAATCTGACAGAAGGTAAACTAGATGTGTTTGCTAAAACTTAGCTGAAAACTTCTGTAGCCCTTAACCAACAAACCAGCTGTCTGATGGTCAGACAAAAGGATTGCTACACATCACTATACTTACAAAATAAATTGATGATATTGTGTGTTCATTGATGATTTTTACCATCTTAACTCTTTCCTGTATAGATTCACCTTAATTGCAAGGGCGAACAGTTTAGATCCAGATCAGCTGGCACATCTGTGTCGTCTGATCAGGATCTAAACTGTTCACTTTTTGATTAAAACGGTTATTTATGACCAAAATGCGACCAGTGCAGATCCTGATCAGACGACATGGATGTGCCGGCTAATCTGGATCTACACTGGTCACACATGCTTAAAAGGCGTATTTATGGAGGAACGGATTAATTAACTTTCAAAGGTCCGATATTATTGTGTTTGATTCTACCTTTTTGCACATGTGTTATATCGTTTAAGCACTATTATATTATATTCAACTTTTGAGCATGTGACTAAGGTTTTTTCTGTAAAGAAATTATATGAATTTTGAAATACTTGAATTGAGTTTATGTGGTGCTAGTGAAATAACAACACTAATTCTGAATTTAGGCCAGAGAAAATAAATTATTAGATTCTCATCTGGATTTTGGGGAAAAAAGGGACGGGTGGGCACTTAGGAATTTTTATTTTTTGTTAACGAAATACCCTAAGAAGATATTTCGGGATGGTCTAAAACCCGTTCTGTCCGGAACAGAATATGTTTCGATATTTTTACCAATAATTATTTTTGGGGCGGGTGGTTTTGAACAGGGGTGGGCGGGGATGAGAATCTAAAATATTTTTTCTCTGGCCTTAGATGCAAATTTTTAATTTCCATCAACACTAAAAGTCTTGTTTTTAAGAGTAACTGCTCCAGGTTAGAAATATGAAATGTATCATTTTATTTATGTTAGCGCGCTTTATGGATTTGCCAACTCTCGAGTGCACGTCCAATCTGCATGAACTGCACCAAAATAAGACTCATTCCTTAAATGAAATCATCAGATATTGACTACATCTTTAACCATTAAGATTCTGCAGGTTATTTCTGACAAATCATTAACAGTTTAGATCCATTTCATATGACACAGATGTGGTAGCTGATCTGGATCTATACTGGTAGTCCATGTGATAAAAGGCACATTGTGTGGAGTAAAAGGTTACATATGATGCTTACAAGATGAATAATTTCTCAACACTTTCTGTCATATTTCAGGTCCAGAGAAAGCTAGAAAGATGACACAGTCAATCATGGCTTAGTGCAGGTTCAACAGTATCACAATGAAGTGTCTGATTCTAAGACTGGCAGGATGCAAACAATAGTACTCTTGTAGGTTTATATTTTTTCTTTTTTTTATTCTTTAATAATAATAAACGTAGTATTGTAGCTCATAAATTACCTTAACACATCTCTATTCTTTCAATATTCTAAATACCATTGTGTCTGAATAATTTTTTTACGATAGATATTTTTTGAAGTTGTATTTGTATTTCTATATGTACAGAACAGGTAAATTTTTTTGTTAAACATAAACATGTGGGTCATCATTAATATTGTTAATAATCATTAATATTATTATTAATTTTTTTTTCAGCCAGTCTGCAACTTCAGCTGTCTGTGGCATGATTTGACAAGCCTCCACTGTATTTGAATTCATCATCACCAGTTGGAACATACAAAGCACTTATATTTTGATAGTTTTTTCACTGTCAACCTGGAAAATCTGCAAAAACTAAATGAATTGATGGGTAATTTAATGGGCAATGCTGTGTTCGAAAACATTAAGTTGTTGATGAACATGCAAGACCTTCTTTGAAGAATTTGACTTCTTGCCTGGGATACACATTATGTGGCTGTAATTGTTTTTTATGTGACCAGATCTTTCACTGCAATTGTTGGACAGCATACCACTATTAAACCACAGACTGTCTACACATAAATAGTTTTTAAAAACTTACTTTGCAACATAATACTTCGTTTAAGTTTAATTCGAAAACTTATAATGCTCTGAAAGAAATTAAATGAAGAATGCAGACTCCAAGAATGTGCATGTGTGTGTGGAAGAGCAGAATAAAATGACAATTGGAAATACTACAAACAATCACACGATCACTTTGTACCATCTATTGAACAGAAAGAGGGGTATCTTAGTTAAATGCTTCTTAACAGATAGAAAACAAATTTTGAAAATGTAAAAGAAGTTGGTATTTCACTGTATTTAAACAATGGAATATCATCTTTATTTTAATTGTTTCTTCATGTTGGTACCCAAACACATATAATATTCCCAATGATAACATTTAGAAAAGACATTCCAGTTAGGGTTTATGTCACGGCCTAATATCATTAACATAATTTTTTGTCATTCACTCAAGTTATTGTAAAATTTACACAACTTGTGCGCTAAAAGCATAGAATAATATTGTTGTTAACAATGAAGGATTTAAATTATATTTCTAATGTGAACTTTGGAATTGTTTATATTCACTCCTGGCTTTGCCACTTGTGAAATCAGCTATTTCAGAACTCACTCCATGAAATAGATTTCTATCTAACTGTTGAAAACAGATAGCCTCTATAAACTTATCTGAAATGAGATTTCGGTGTCTGAAGTTTGTATCTTTCATTGTTGACTATCATACAGCCGCTGCAAGGGTTAATTGATTATTTGTGTACACTGCCAAGGTTAATTTGATTTCTTGTATATGATAGGAATGAGTCAGACAAATAGATTGCTATGAGTTCTGTGTGAGTAATGTTGTAAAAAAATTTTTATGTGCTTTGCATACATCGCATCCATAGGATACATTTTTGGATGAATAATGTGTAAGTTATGTTGACACAATTAATATTTTACATGTTTTTCAGCATTGTATCCATAGGATGCATTTTTTCTATGAGTAAAGTGTGAGTAATGTAGACAAAATAGTTAGTTTTACATGTTTTACAAGCATTGTATCCATAGTTTGCATTTTTTTCTATGAGTTATGTGTGAGTAATATAGACAAAATTGTTGTTTTATTTTTTACATGTTCTTCAGCATTGTATTATATCAATAGGATGCATTTTTTCTATGAGTGATGTGTGAGTAATGTAGATAAAATAGTTATTTTTACATGTTCTTCAGCATTATATCCATAGGATGCATTTTTCTATGAGTAATGTCTGAGTAATGTAGACAAAATTGTGTTTTGTTTACATGATCTTCAGCATTGTATCCATAATATGCATTTTTTCTATGAGTAATTTGTAAGTAATGTAGACAAAATTGTTGATTTATTTTTTACGTGTTCTTCAGCATTGTTTTATAGCCATAGGATGCATTTTTTCTATGAGAGATGTCTGATGTGTAAGTTATGTAGACATAATAGTTAAATTTTACATGTTCGTCAGCATTGTATCCATACTATGGATGCATTTTTCTATGAGTAATATGTGAGTAATGTAGCCAAAATTGTTATTTTTATATGTTCTTCAGTATTGTATCCATAGGGTGCATTTTTTCTATGAGTAATGTTAGATTAATGAAGACAAAATTGCTAGTTTTACATATGTTCTGGAGTATTGTGTCAGTAATGTTGACACAATCGTTAACATTGCATATGTTCTTGGATGCATTTTTGTATAAGTAATGTGTAAGTTATGTTGACAAAATTGTTATTTTTGCATTTATGTTCTTAAGCATTGCATACCTAGGACACATTATGTGTTTAAGTTGTGCGGAGTTATGTTGACAAACATTTTGTTTTCCATATTTTTAAAAATAGTTATTTTTACAGACCGTATATTAAAAGCCAGAAGGGGTCATTGGCAACAGAATAAAAGGCTGTTGACCCCTTTTGGCTTTCAGTAGACGAATTATGTTTTTGAACATTGCATAGGACGCATTTTTGTAGTTACATGTAACAGCATTGTTGACAAAATTATGCCTCTGAGACCTCTGATGCAGTACAATATGAATCACTCTTTTCTTCATATGTATGCATTTTATTGCATGTGTGGCCAGTGTCGATCTCGACTTTTGTAACGTCTGATCAGGACCATCACTGTTTTCATTTTGGTGAAATAATACATATATTAGAATAGGATCAGTGTAGATCCTGATCATATGTGACAGATGTGCCAGCTGATCAAATTCTACACTGTTTCATTTTCAATAAAGGTGCAAAGATCTATCAAGTAAAGGGTTAATACCAGTATAGCTTTTATTAGATATCAACCTGCATGTTAATTTTATTGCAAAATATATAATGAAATCAATGAATATATTTTTGGGTTGTTGGAGGAATTGTAACTAATGTGCACATTTTTATGACCCCACCAAGTAGGAGGTACATAGAGTTGCACTCGTCTGTTGGTACGTATGTCCATAATCACATCCCCCAAATCTTGTGGCATCATCTTCTCCTAAACTATCAGGCGTATTTCTTTTAAACCTTTAAACTTCCACAGATTGTCAAGCAGGATGTGTAGGTGATTTTAAAGAAAGGATTTTTTCCTGCAACTATTTTTACCAGACCAATAGCCCTTTGTTATAACAAATATTGCAGCAGTGGGGGGCATCAGAGTCGGAGGACACATTCTACATGTAGTTAGAAATTCTCTTTGTTCTTAAAAGTATAAAAAAAGCTTTATTTATAAAGCAAAAACTTTGGTTTAGTTATTCCAGTTCCAATGTAAATATGTTGTATAAAGCTTTTTTTCCAAATACACATTTTGGTAGTCTTATTTCAGAGCTTGTATTGTTGTAAAACCTTTACTCCATGTTGAACAGTGTATAGCCAGATCAGCCAGCACAACCATGCCATCTGATCAGGGTCAACACTGTTTGTTTTATGATTTATTAGGTTCTTTCTGACCAGAAAGAAAACAGTGTAGATCCTGATTACATGGCATAAACTGTATGTTCTGCCTGACCAGGATCTGCAATAAAATGTTGCATATGTATGGAGGAATTGGTTAATTCAAACATGGTTTGTTTGATTTTACAAATGTATATTTATAAATAAATAGCATAGGATTATTGACTGGTTATTCAAATGTGTTTTATTTTAGGGCTTTAAGTAATTGATTTAATTTAAATGGATTTATAGGAATTTCAAGTTTTACTTATGTTGGAATTTGAAACATAATATGCTGCCACCATTCTGCCATTTCAAGTTACCTGGTTTTCATTTTGTTAAATTTATTTTCAATTTTCAAAGGTTGAAAAAATAAATGACAGTTTGTCTTAAAAGTAAACATCGGAAACTTTTTCAATTGTTAAGAAAATTCAGCAGAAAAAACCTGATAAGACAGTGAGTTACTCAAAATTTCAAGAATGTACTAGTGCTATTTTGCGATACTGAACAATTTCAATTTATAAATGCAGATGGTAAAAGTGGTAACTTTTTATTGGCAGCTAGTATACATAATAATACATGAATACAGAATTTAATATCTAATGCTTCTAAAGTATCAATTATGTTCACGATATCCATAAACTGTAATATAAAATAAAACATTACAAAAGAATGAAATTAGTTTTTAGTTATATTCATTTGGTAAAATGCTGACATTAAAAATGTAAGGAAGACACCAACAGAATCATAATGTACATGAGCAGCCATTGTTCACTATAGTTATTCGGTTGTCGATTCCGAGAGAGGCGGTGCCTTAGTTCATATTACCGAGCTATGTTGTAAATAATGGACATAAGCTCTGAGTATTTTTTAATTACCACTGGCTTATTACAGCATTGTTATTGACTTACTTATCTTGTAAATAATGGACACAGTCATGACAGTGGAGATCTGGTAAGATATTGTTTATCATTTTATAGTTTATGTTTAAGTGTGTGTTGAAAAAAATTGAGGTCTTGATAATGCAGATCTCCATTCCTTGCTGTTGTCACTCTGCTGACTTACAAGAATTAGAGTACACCAACTCTTTTTCAATAAAATTTGCTCTGTAAAGACTGCAATTTTGAATGAAATGTGAAATATACTAACAAATTTAGTGATCATTGTCATCAATGCAACGTGTAGTTAAGCCGCAAATCTGCAGGATCATATTTGTCATTTCAAAGTGTAGTTAAGTTGCAAATCTGTAGTGTCAAATCTTGATATGTATTTAATTTTTCAACTAAGATATTGTAATAGAGCCTATATGCCAATTGGCATAATTATCAGGCAGCTTAACTAGACCTATTGTGAGAGTATTGCAGTATGCCAAAGATCTGAAGTTCTATTCCTGGCGGTTTCCTGCTGTGGAGATCCTACAGTAAAATCTCAGTCGAGGCTTTATATTTTCATCCTACTACTTTAATTTTGGTTACCACATTACCCGTTGCCCAACACTGCACTGTAGGTCCAAAAAGTGAAGTGACAGTCACCACAACCCCATACATTCCTTGAAAGTTGCCGCCGAACAAGGAAATTCTTCATTATTAGTTATATAACTTTTTTCATACTGTTAGATGCCACCGGAGATGCTGTCTTGAGAGTAATAAACGTGAATATTTATCTGTTTTACTGAAAATGGGTAAGAATTTACTCTATTTATATTTTTAAGCAAATATTAACTTTTTATGAATCTATTCCAAATTTTCAGCAAAACATGTTACACTTCTTGTCTTTGAAATGAAAACAAGGCAGCATTTTTATAAAAATCTTTTTTTAATATATCATTAAAATGAAGTTTTCCATGCATTTTTGTTTTTCAAGAGACTCATTGATTTTTCAAATAGAAGTTAAATGCAATCTGCGAATACAGGAATTCAACAAATTTGCTTAAACAACATATTACAACACAGACTGACATGTCGGTCTAGTAATTTTAATTTTTCATATACTGAAAATGAAAAAAATATAATTCAATTATATTGCATTTCTTGTTTACAAATAAGATTTTGTCTTTTTTATAATGTGATTATTTTCAAATGTTTTGGTATTGTACAATATTGTATATTTTGTTATTGGTGAGGAACTAAAGTTGCATTTTAACAATATTGCTTTATCTAAATATACCAGCTATATAGGCCTTAAGTATTTATAGTCACAAAAACATCATAATACAGAATGTAAGCAAGTTCATGTAGTTCCAACTAGTATGACTAGGAGAAGGCAGAGAAGTTTAGTTGAAAAGTAACAGCACTGCATTACTTGCAACTTCAAATGTTTCCAGAATGAATGAACCATATACATGTATCTGAACTTTTAATTACAAAAAAGTAGTCTTTATCTTAAATAAATGTATGGTTTCAAAAAGAAGTTTGATTTATCAGTGTTAGATTGTTCAGATGTTTTATTCATACAACAGTGAGCAAAAGGAAAACATTATACAAAGTCACATTTTATTATGTTCCCTGTGCATTAGAGGGTGGGGTAATATAACACATGTTTTCTTTCAAATAAGCAAGAGATTTTAATAAAATTATGGTTGAATCTCTAAAAAAATATTTAACTTAACTGATGTTTTTTTTGCATATATTGCCATTACTTACTGAGGGCTGTAGTGATATATTCCAAGAAAATTTGATAATATGTTTCTTCTTTAATACAGTTTAAAAGCCTGAAGGTGTTGTGAACTTGTGAGTGGTGTTCTTCAGGGACAACATGTATTATAATATATATCATTATTAATTTCTAATGTCAGCTATATGAAAATGTTTACAATCTTAAAAAATCAAAATCACAGAAAACTTTAAAATATCTAATTTGTGTGGAGTGCAGAAGTTTTATTTGGAATATCAGCCTCTAGTTTCAGCATACTTTTTTCATATCGATTTTATAAACTCAATACCTTTGATTAACTACATTATTTTTTGTAATAATCATTTATATAAGCTTGTTTTTCATTTATAGTTATATTTCATACAAAACAGATAAAACTAAGAATGCCCCAGATATTAACAAAATAATTTGATTGTACTTTTTTAACTGGTGGGTGGGGTAATTTTATAGGCATTTTTCTCTATTTTTCAAGTACATGTACCTGACCTTTTTTTACTTCAAGCCATGAATATTCTAGTACAGTATTATGCAAACCTTCAGAAATAATGCCTTTGTTGGTGAAAACCAACATTTAGAAGAAGAAAACCTCATCAATAGCACAATTTTCTAAAAAATAATGACGTTTTTGGAAATAACTGTCAATATTTTTCTTAAATGGTCGGTGACCCCATATTTTTGGTGTAATTGTGAAGATTGATATATAAACATAGCTATCACTAAAGTTTAAAAAAAGTTAAATTAATCTTTGCACTATTTTTACTCCATTATGGTGATATACAGACTTTTGCTTTATAATTAGGTGGGTGGGGTAATTGGTGCTCTGTTTTCCAAGCGAAAGCAAGGAATTCAAAATGTGTGGAACGGATGTGTTGTTTAATGTGTCTGTAAACCGATTCGGTAAAAACTTGCAACAACTGCTAGCTGAACAGCCTCTGAAAATGATTCATCAAACACCACCCTTTTATTTTTGCGAGTTTAAAACTTTGCAAAATTTCTGAGGGTATGTTGATAAAATCGAACTTTTTGAAAAAAGAAGCATGGTGACCCCTACATTTTTACTTGATTTTTGCTAGTTAATGAATAGACTAACTCCTGACAAAATATCTAGAAAAGTTAAATTACTTAAGCAAACCAGGCGAACATCCTTAAGTCGGTATGTTGAAACTTCGTAAGCTTAATTGTAACAATACATCTAATGTTTACGTTACATTTCATGTACCCGTTACATATCTCACGCGTAACAGTAATTTTTATGAAGAAAATTTTTACACTAGCATACAATTTATAACTGACAATAACCGGTAAGTTAACCTGTATGCAACACGATATTTTGTAACTGCAATGAATGGGACCTTGCAGCAGATTTAACACGACTTTGTACATGTAGATATACATGCAAACTGCCTGCATCAAACAGGTTGCAATACCAATAGATGTAAAGAAAGAAAACTGAAAGCTACCGAACACGACAAATATGAGGCTCGGTTTGATTGAGGCTGTTCATGGGCAAAAATGGGAATTTATAACTGTTCACGCCGCTAAGCCCCCGGTTAAGCGCAACTCAATATTTACACAGGAAAACAGTACCACTTTTGATCCATCCGAAACAATAGTGTGCATATGACACGTACCATAGAATATTAAGTGCGGTAGTTTTAGATTAATAATTAGCGACATGCTGTCTCCAGATAAAAAAATGTGGTTCTCCAAATCGGGAAAACAATAGGGCGTATTAAAGTGAGTATATTTCTGTTAGCGGATCCGAGAATAGAATCCTTTGTTTAATCGAGAAAAAATTTTTAAATATGCATATCAGGAATTGCCATATCCAGTAGACTCATTATCCCCACACAGCTAAGAAGAGAAAAGAGCATGGTTATGCAATGATTAATTTCAAAAAGACGCCGCAAACAATTAACGAAA
>JAZAYU010001602.1:0-20207 GCA_038501625.1 Corbicula japonica | reverse complement strand
TTCTTTTTAAATTTACAGATGGTTTTTACAAATAACCGAGAGAAATTAACATTGCCTTTTATCTTCTTAAGTTTGTAAATTAAATCTCCATAAAACACCGGCTGTGAAATACCTTGCTGCAATAGTGATTTTAAACTGCATCTGTATTTATGAATTAGATCTGGGTATCGGCGATAAAACTTGCAAAAGATTTTCCTTAATTTGTGATACCGATAACCGTGTTTTTAACTTTGTTCTGTATTGCATAGATTACGTTCATTGAAATCGTTTACATCGTTGCATGCTCTTGAAAAGCGAACAAGCTGTGAGATATAAGTTGTGAGATATAAGATGTGAGTGTACATGCAAACGTTCAGGACAATATACCTAAGTATAGCAGTTCTATACAAAGTACAAATCTATATGGTATGCAGACTCGGCGCACGCTGACGACGTCGCTTACTTTTACCCGCCAATGTCATGCGCATAAAGGCTTACCCCTTTTTCAAAGTATTCTCCGTTGTGAGCGATACATTGCGGAAGTCGTTTAACACAGTTTTCATACATATCACCAAACCATTCACTTTCCAATCAACTATTAAACTGTTGTATCTCATACATCAACTTTTCTCTCTCCTGAAAATGTTTACCACTTAGATGCGATTTCAACTGCGGAAAGCAGCAAAGTTCAGTGGGGAACTTCACTAAATGACTATTCCATTACAAAACAAGGCTCGTTGAAACTCCACTTTATCTTTCTGTGCATTTCTGTTTCTTTAAGTGTCAATACCGGACTGCACACGGAACGGGATCGCTGTTCGGTGCACATTCTTTTTCTCTGTCGTCGTAATTTTCACTAGGTTGTTATCTCAATTGTTTATGTTCAAATGTATGCCATGTGAAAACAAATAACATTTGGGGTTCAAAATCTTCTTTGTTCGCGTCAAAGTTATGTTGCTTTAAGCAGACCATATGTTTCCGCGTTAAATGCTTGCATGGCTGAAAAACATATTATTTTATCGAGCATGCAAGTAATCACTTAAATGCGTTAATTTGGGTTGAGTCGGGTACGCATATATAGACCTAGTCGAGTGCGCACAATTCACAAGTTATACATTTATTTCTATCATCTTTGCATATATTTTACCGAAATTAAATGGGGGAAGATATTTGTAGAATATTATCACGATCGGACGACGCCAAATGAAAACAATATATGCAAAGTCCACGATTTAGTGGGACAACCCTCGTATGAAATGAAATTATCATTTTTCTAAACATTATTATTTTTGATGGATTCTAACTTTGATAGATGAATAAATGATAACACTGCATTGATGTCTGTATTTTTGTTGTCGTTTAATAGGTACTGAATAACACAACACAGAGTAATAATTGCAGATTTAGTCGCCGTTTGGTCCATCCGTGCTGCTTTTGTCGGGGCTATATCTCTGCAACTAATGGCTCAAATATTAAAACAGTTAATATTTTAATAAAATGTGCATGTTGTCTACGAATTCCGTTTAAATGTTGACAATGTTATTGACCTTTTTAATATCTCTTTAATGTGATTGAAAGACCATTGTTGACCGTGCTATTTCGCTTCGCAGCAATTACCAGTATGAATTCACTGACATTTTTTGTGAAGTATCAATAACGAGTTAGCATGTTCTACACTAGTCAAAAGTTCTAAGTGCACACTTAATAAATGTTGATTTTCCGAACTATTTAATAGAATCTTTCAAAATATAATAAATTATAAGGAGTATCAATATCCTATAAACCCACACGAACAAACTGGAATCTGCTTAGCGCAATTAAAAAATAAGAACATGTTCAGCTCACTGGTACACAGATTGCAATTCTCAAGTAAATAATCATTGCATCCGCCATAAGTTGTGATCATTTTTTCATCTTTTTATCATCAAAATTTGATGTAAGTCTCAAAGAAATGTTGTGGTTCGTCATTTCATTGCACTTAAATAACTTCCTGTAGCTTCTTAATGGCCTGATGAAGACGATAAGCCAACATGCTCATCTCTATTTTATCCATGACGTGGTAACATGGATGTCAAGGTAAAAAATCTATTTTCCTTACATAGGTTTTCGCCAAAAGGTTTTTAGTGGTCTAGCGATTTGGGACGATGCAATTCTCTATGATAGATGTGTATCAGCCTTTTCAAAAAAGGTATTAATTTCGATAAAATAGACCCATAATTCGGACAGTATTTTGTCCGAATAAACATGATTTTCGATTAATTCGGTTTTGAAGTTTAGTTGATTTCTTTTAATTTAAGTTTTAGAGTTTTGATAATTGGGCACTTATCAAACAAATGCAATTCTCAAATTTTCGTTTTTACGTTATTTTGAGTAAATATTTAATGACGTAAGAGAGTAACCTCATCGTTCAACGGAAGCAACGTTATCGATCTAGAAAACAATTTCATTTGATTGATTTTCTTGTAATGATAAAATATGCAAAAATGAGGCATTTATTTTTTATTTACGAATAACATAAGGATGTTTTATAACAAATTAAAAGTAGTGCCAGTTAAGTGCATTTTGACGGCACTTTCGTGGCTAACAGTCGTCAAACGTTCCATAGTTATAAAATTGTGTAGTCCAGCCGTTTTCGGTAAAAATATGGAGAAATTGTTCAAATTCGGTTAAAAGCACCAAATTTTGCACAAAGCTAGCTTTTGATGTACCTTTTGAAATGTGATATAGACCCATTGATACCTTTCCAATATGGCCGCTTTTTTCAAGATGGCCGCCAAAAATCTGAAAAATGCTGCTATTTGAAGGATTTTCATCGTATAGTCACAATTTTGGAGTCTAAACCTATATTTTCAAGGATGTTCTAAACATTAAAAGCAAATGTAAGCAAATCAGACAAATATTTAAGGAGCAAATTGCCTTTTTGTTACCGAAATGTTTCAAGATGGCCGCCAAAATTCAGGAAAATGCTGCTATTTGAAGGATTTTCATCGTATAGTCACAATTTTGGAGTCTAAACCTATATGTTCAAGGATGTTCTAATCATTAAAAGCATAGGTAAGTGCATCAGACAAATATTTAAGGAGCAAATGGCCTTTATTTACATTATTTTTTCAAGATGGCCACCAAAAATCTGGAAAAGCTGCATATCACAGACAACGCCAAAGGCAAAATTTAAAAAACGCAGCAAGTATATCATTGGGTGTAATGTAACAATATCAAAATCTATATTGGCTAGGAAATTAAAACCACCCGTCTCGAAACTGGCCGAAATAATAAATCAAAGGTAATTTTAGAAGTTCAAATTTGGTTAAAAGCACCAAATTTTGCACAAAGTTAGCTTTTGATGTACCTTTTGAAATGTGATAGAGATCCATTTGATATCTTTCCAAAATGGCCGCTTTTTTCAAGATGGCCGCCAAAAATATGAAAAATGCTGCTATTTGAAGGATTTTCATCGTATAGTCACAATTTTGGAGTCTAAATCTTTATTTTCAAGGATGTTCTAAACATAAAAAGCAAATGTATGCACATCAGACAAATATTTAAGGCGCAAACGGCCTTTGTTACAGAAATTGTTCATGATGGCTGCCAAAAATCTGAAAAATGCTGCTATTTAAAGGATTTTCATCGTATAGTCACAGCTTTAGAGTCTAAACTTATATTTTCAAGGATGTTCTAAACATTAAAAGCAAATACAAGCACATCAGAAAAATATTTAAGGAGCAGATGGCATTTTTGTTACAGAAATTGCCTACAAAAATATTAAACCAACTGAAAATATGTTTGTTCTGTAATTTAACGCAAAATAAAGAATGTATTTGAATGTCAAACATAAGTACAGTGTTTTATTAAATCAATATGAAGAGTTTTATATTAACTTAATCCCAAAATAGGTCTTATCCTTGTAATCATCAATCGCTAGTACAGTACTGAAATGACTAATTTAAGTACACACAGTCTAATCACACACGGTCACAATTCCCCCCCCCCCCCCCCCGCATTTGCACAGTCGTACATTCTAATAGTGTTTTCACACACTTGCATCTTCCTCTGCAGCCTTTGATACATCCACATTTCAGGAATTCCATACAGGAAACTGATGCTTTATGCATATAGGGTTCCTATGCATTCCCATTGTCCTTTCATCCAACCCCATTCAACAGGTGAAGGTAACTAGGGATTGGGGGAGAAGTGACTGGCCCCAAACATGACTCGCTTGATAAGATGCTCTTCTGACATGCTAGTAGAGAGCAGCAGAAGTTGGTGGTATTAGATCGATAGACCTACCCTTCCTGGTGAAGAGATCTTTTCTCGCTTCATCAGCTGATGTGGCAGTGCTTGTTTTGTCATAAAGCAGAACAACAAATCGCTCAAGGTTTGCCATGTGCTGGTCATTTCTCTCCAGTCGCGAATCTCCTTACTAAATAAAAAATACATTCAAGCCTTAATGTAGCACGAGTGAATGTAAATGAACATTATTTCTGCCTTTGTAAGGTAAATTATGACTTATTTTCGTATTAATTATTGCTTAAAGGGTTCTTTATACAAAATGTTTTAAGAATTTTATTTCAAGAACATTTTGCCTGTGCATTGTGTCTTCCAATTCATGCAAGTGAATTGTGGATTAGATATGGGGTTGGGGACAACTTCAAATATATCCCCGTACACACCATTGCTGGTTCTCTAGGCCCAAAGTGTCGAGCTCTAATAGTTACTATGTTTCATGCCTTCAGCGGGTGTTACAACACATCCTCCTTTGCTGGTAAAGGGAAGAAATCTTCTTGGGAGACGTGGCAAATATGTGAAAGTGTAACTGAGTTGTTTGCAGACCTTGGGAATGTACCACCACTGGAGAGAATTGACCAGCACATGGCAAACCTTGAGCGATTTGTTGTTCTGCTTTATGACAAAACAAACACTGCCACATCAGTTGATGAAGCGAGAAAAGATCTCTTCACCAGGACTGGTAGGTCTATCGAACTTATAACACCAACTTCTGCTGCCCTCTACCAGCATGTTAGAAGAGCATCTTATCAAGTGGGTCATGTTTGGGGCCAGTCTCTTCTCTCAAATCCCTAGTTACCTTCACCTGTTGAATGGGGTTGGATGAAAGGACCTGGGAATGCATAGGAAACCTATTGGTCAGATCTGCCACAAGCATCAAAGTTTCCTGTATGGAATTCCTGAAATGTGGATGTGGCAAAGGCTGCAGCGGAAGATGCAAGTGTGTGAAAGCACAACTAGCATGTACGGCTCAGTGCAAATACGGGGGGATTGTGACCGTGTGTGATTAGACTGTGTACTTCAAATAATCATTTCAGTTCTGTACTAGCAATTGATGGTTACAAGGATAAGACCTATTTTGGGATTAAGTTAATAAAAAATTCTTCATATTGAGTTAATAAAACACTGTACTTATGTTTGACATTCAAATACATTCTTGACTTTGCGTTAAATTACAGAACAAATATGACTTCAGTTGGTTTTATATTTTTGTAGGCAATTTCTGTAACAAAAATGCCATTTGCTCCTTAAATATGCAAATCCTTCAAATAGCAGCATTTTCCAGATATTTGGCGGCCATCTTGAAAAATTTCTGTAACAAAAAGGCCATTTGCTCCTTAAATATTTGTCTGATGTTTTTTCATTTGCTTTTAATGTTTAGAACATCCTTGAAAATATCGGTTTAGACTCCAAAATTGTGACTTTACGATGTAAATCCTTCAAATAGCAGCATTTTTCAGATTTTTGGCAGCCATCATGAACAATTTCTGTAACAAAGGCCGTTTGCGCCTTAAATATTTGTCTGATGTGCTTACATTTGCTTTTTATGTTTAGAACATCCTTGAAAATAAAGATTTAGACTCCAAAATTGTGACTATACGATGAAAATCCTTCAAATAGCAGCATTTTTCATATTTTTGGCGGCCATCTTGAAAAAAGCGGCCATTTTGGAAAGATATCAAATGGATCTCTATCACATTTCAAAAGGTACATCAAAAGCTAACTTTGTGCAAAATTTGGTGCTTTTAACCAAATTTGAACTTCTAAAATTACCTTTGATTTATTATTTCGGCCAGTTTCGAGACGGGTGGTTTTAATTTCCTAGCCAATATAGATTTTGATATTGTTACATTACACCCAATGATATACTTGCTGCGTTTTTTAAATTTTGCCTTTGGCGTTGTCTGTGATATGCAGGATTTATATTCAAAGAGCCCCTGTCAAAATTCTACTCTGTTTAGTTACGCACATTGTTTTCTCGTTTAGGGCAAACCCATTCTTTTATCTCGGGCCTCTGAACATGGAATGGTATTAATCTGAAAATACCGCATTGAAGGTTCCATGTCCACCGCCATATGCACACCATCGTTTGGGATGCTCAGAATTGGATTATTGGTGTAAATATCAAGTTGCGCTCAACCAGGGGCTAGGCGTTGAAGGTAGTTATATGCATTTCCATTACTTCTTTGAACAGGCTCAATTAAACCGAGCCATCAATATTTTCATATATGTCGTGTTCGATGGCTTTCAAAGTTCCCTTTTCATCTATTTCAATGTCACAGTAGCGTAGTTTGTGCCGTGTGGCAGCTGTAAAAAGTCTTACCGAACATTACTATATCAGTGCTGTGATCAATTACGTCCTTTGAAGGTCGTTGAGCATGATACTTATGCACTATTTTAATAGTACTTCTAAAATTACATTTGTTTAATATTTCGGCCAGTTTAGAGACGGTTGATTTCAATTTCCCAACCAATATAGATTTGGATAAACTTCTTGCTTTTTAAATTTAGCCTTTGACGTTGTCTGTGATATTCAGGATTTTATTATTCTTAGATCCACTGTCAAAATTCTATTCTGTTTAGTTACGCACATTTTTTCTCGTTTAGGGTAAACCCATTCTTTTATCTGGGGATCATACGCCGCTGAACACGGATGGTATTTATCTGAAAATACCGTATTGAAGGTTCCATGTCCACCGCCTTATGCACACTATCGTTTGGGATGGTCAAAAATGTACTGTTTATTGGTGTAAATATTGAGTTTCGCTAAACCGCGCTAGGTGGCATGGGCAGTAATATGAATCTCCATTACTGTCCATGAACAGGCTCAATCAAACCGAGCCTGCAATATTTTCATATCTGTCGTGTTTGATTTGTCTTAAATGTCCCTATGAATCTTTTAATTAAATTCATAAAAATAAAATGAGTTCAAGTTAGTAGTGACTAACGAAGTGTGAAGGACGATACATTGCCGGTCTGGGGGCCATATTAGTCTCAATAATTCGACTGCAAGCACAGACCCATTATCATACTGACTTTTTACAGATGTCTGTCCTTTACGTCTCAAGCAGTTACGATCAAAACTTTGGTGAAGATCGACCCAATTTAAATTCTGTTATTTATCGATAAACGTGAGTCAGGTAAACGTTAAGCGCCGAAATCGAAATTTGTTGACATGGGTGGAGGTTTAAAAGAGTTTTGCATAAAAGACGAAACCGTTTTTTATAACGGATACATATATTGATTCTACTTGAATGTGGTTTTTCAGATATGTAAATTTTTTAAAGATACATATGGTATAAGATGCTTTATGGAGCCGCCATATTTGCGATTCAAATTCCGATCGGTGGCATATAGAAATAGAAGAAAAATTTTCCGCATTGATTTGAATAGTAATTGGGTTGTGCGCGAAGGACGATCATCACATATATAGAAAAGTCATTGTCGCGCACAAATAGTGCTAGGGGCCATACTACCCTAGCCCCAGGCAATGATAAATAAGACTTACAGAGCGGCAGTATATAATAAAAATCCAAACCAATTTTTTCTGTTAAACAGCAAAATAATTCGAAAGCCTCCTGATTGAATTGAACGATTTTCCCCTAATATCAGTTCATCGAAAAATCCAGTAAATTTCATTGCGTGTGTCCCATTCGATAGCGTGATGTAATTACAAAACTCCTTTAAGGAGGTAGCACGATGCTTACAGATTTGTGTATGCAAATATAGATAGATAGATTTATTTCAACATAAAATGTGTAATAACATGGAAAGGTTTTCAAGATTTTCACAACAGATTTGTTTTAACACCTGCTGATAAGGCTTCTAATAATGTTATAGTGTGACGTATTCACTATATTAATGTTCAAATTGAAGATCTTAATAACATTAATGCTTATACACTGACTTCTTCATCTGAGAGTAATATTGTTACTGCACACACTCTACAAATTGCAAAATTTAGAATCAGTGTTGAGCCGAAACAAGACAAAGTACCTACTATGTATTGGTTGCCTAAAATGCACAAAACACCGTACAAAGCAAGATTTATTGCAAACTCTAGTTCTTGTACAACAACAAAATTATCCGTGCTCTTAACATCTTGTCTTACAGCTATAAAAGCTGTAAAAGAACATGTAATTAGGTTTTGCGAAAAAAATTTTGAAACCACTGGCAAACATTTATTTTGGTCTATAAAAATTCAAATGACGTTTTGAAGAAGCTTAAATCAAATAATTTTCAGGCGTTCTGTTTGTCTACCTATGATTTTTCAACTTTATATACTTCTCTCCCTAATAATTTAATAAGAGACAAGCTAACCAGTCTCACTGCAAAAGCTTTTGCTAAAAGAAAATAAAACATTAATCGCTTGTAATGAACATAGAGCATTTTTTACTGAGGGTTCTTATGATAATTATACTTCATGGACCTGTCAAGACCTTATCCAGGCGCTTTTACATTTTTATTGGATAATATTTATTTGAGATTTGGTACCTCTATTTATAAAGAGGTAATAGGCATTCCAATGGGTACTAATTGTGCACCCCTTGTTGCAGATCTGTTTTTATACTGTTATGAAAGAGACATTATGTTATCTATTTCTACCGAACATCAAGATGATATTATTACTGCTTTTAACAACACCGCTAGGTACCTTGATGATTTTTTAAATTTAGATAATAACCACTTTCCATCACTTGTTAATAAGATTTATCCTAAAGAACTACAGCTGAATAAAGCGAACACTACAAAAAGCAAGCAAACTTTCTGTGCATTAAAAATGGTTACGTCACTACTAAAATATATGATAAAAGAGATGATTTTAATTTTAATATTATGGTAAATTTTCCGTTTTTAGACGGCGATGTTCCCCGTGCAACATCTAACGGGGTTTTTATCTCACAGCTTGTTCGCTTTTCAAGAGCTTGCAACGATGTGAATGATTTCAATGAACGTAATCTTTGCATTACTGAAAACTATTAAACAAGGTTATCGGTATCATAAATTAAGGAATGCCTTTTGCAAGTTTTATCGCCGATACCCAGATCTAATTCAAAAATACAGGTTCAGTTTAAAATCACTATTGCAACAAGGTATTTCACAGCCAGTTTTTATGGAGATTGAATTCATAAACTTAAGAAGATAAAAGGCAATGTTATTTTCTCCCGGTATTCGTAAAAATCCATCTGTAAATTTAAAATGAAAGGTTAAAAACATGATATTTTACAGCGCTCTGCAGGCCTGGTAATGAACCCATCTACATTTGTTTTTTTTATCCCTGTCATCGTGTTCTTGTTGATTATACTCCAGTACACTGGTCTCGGTAAGATCATTGAGTACCAGCTCTTTGGCTTTGCAATGCTATTAGCTTCTTATGTTCTCTTTCTCGTTTGTTGTTTGTGGCGTCCTATTTGAATTGACATACTTATAACAAACATGCTCTCTGTCTGTCTGTCTGTCTGTCTGTCTGTCTGTCTCTCTCTCGCTCTCTCTGTCTGTCTGTCTGTCTGTCTCTGTCTCTGTCTCTCTCTGTCTCTCTCTCTCTCTCTTCCTTATTCTTTTTCGCTGCGTGGGGAGGCTGTGTTTTGTGAGTGTGGCGATTTCTGATATGCATATATTACTTTTTTAATGAGAATTCTTATATGCGTAGAAAGCGCTATTGGCTAGGCGATATAATTACATAATCGTTGCAGTCTGTTTAGTTGTAATATTATTTTCCAGCGCTTCAATATTACTGTGGATGGTGTACTTAATGTGACAGAGCCTTTGGATTACGAAAGTCAGAGTCAGTACAACATAATAGTGTTTGCATATTTTAATGCGGTAAAAGGAAAAATAGGAATCTGCCCATCACACTCACCGTAAGTAACGCTTTAACAATATTATTACATTTAAATTTACTCCTGATGATACATTTTTTGTTTTGTTCAATACTGAGTACAATATAAGTAAATGTGAGGAGCGAATCATAACCTTATTGAGTTCAGCAAAGTACACCTGTGTTTTTTAATTTAATTGAAGTGCGAAAGGTTTACCCATATGCAATGTATATCCCGATGATCACTTACGATTTTCCTTTAGGTGACTCTGCACGATAAACAGTTCATCCTTTTGAATGTCTGTTCACAAAATTAAACACAGACATGAACATTTTAAAATCTTATTATTCAGCATTTTCAACAGGTTTATGAACTTAAATACAAAAAAAACATGTTATCAACAGAAGAAAGTGTTTTCTTCAGTGTTGCCATATATAATTGCTACAGAAAAGTCTCAGAATTACACAAACAAAGTTTTGGCAAGGATGGACTTGTTTTTGAAGTACATTGTATTTTGCAGACCGGATCTCACAGACTTGATTCTTAAACAAGTAGCATCTAAAGTTAACGAAACATTTATATTCAGTTCATCTTATCCTTGCTGATATAACTCCAGACGTCACGGTCTCAGTGCCTACCACTTCATAACACCTATTTGTTTTTGAATGTTTGTGTGATTTCGCATGCAAAATTGTTGATTTGTTTGTGTGTAGGAGTTGATTCACCAATGGAAATTGTACTAAAATGCACGCGCTCTACAAAGTACTAAATTGAGAAGAAGTGTTGAGCCGGAAAGCAGCATGCAGGTTTGGTTGCCTTAAATGCACAAAACATAATACAACGCAATATATATCGCCAACTCAGGTTCCTTAATTATCTGTATCTTTAACATCTTGTCTTACAGCCATTAAAAACAATCAATTAGTATCTCGAAAAGGTTTTTGAAACCACTGGGAATATCTGGTGTAGTCTATTAAAATTTCAGGTAACGTTTTGAAGAAGCTTGAATAAAATTATTTTCATGCGGTCTTTTTGTCAACTTTTTCCATTTTGTACACTTCACTCCCTCGTAATTTAAAAAGAGACAAGCTTACCAGTCTTATTTAAATAAGACTTCTGCAAGAGAAAAAACCTGATAAGCTTGTCTTGAACATAGAACATTTTTTACAGAATGTTCTAACGATAATTATAATTTATTTTCTTGTCAAGATTGTATCGAGTCGCTAACTTTCTTACTGGATAATATCTATGTGAGGAAAGGTGAAATATACATATCAGGGATCACCACACTCAGAAAAAACAGCCTCCTCACACAGTCAAGAAGAAGAGAGAGGGAGAGAGCATGTTTCCAAAGGCATAGGATGTATGTACAACTAAAGGAAATTACATATTTATTTAAACAAAAAAGGTGAAATATGCATATCAGGAATCGACACATTCAGAAAAAACAGCCTCCCCACACAGTCAAGAAGAAGAGAGGGGGAGAGAGCATGGTTAAAAAAATGATCAGTTTCAAAAAAGACACCACTAACAATAAACAAAAATGAGAACCCGAGGGGTTACCGCCTTGGAACGGTCAGTGGCAAATCAAATTGCCACTGGGGGTTTAAACCAGGTTCTAGGGTGCACCAACCTCACACTTGCCCCAACAGGTTCTCATATCACAAAACAAGTACAAGTTGTCTTGGTGAAAAAACTCCAACCCACTTATCGGCTAAACAATGTTGCATACAAAAGCACACAAACATATAAAACATAAGAAGCTAAGAGCATTGCAAAGCCGAAGGGGCGGGTACTCAATGATCTTACCGAGACCAGAGCTCCTGGAGTAAAATCAGCAAGAACACGATGACAGGGATAAAAGAAACAAATCGAGCTTCTAGGTTCTTTTAAGAAAAGATTTCCCCATTAACCTTCATAAACTCTTAAACCCCTGCCACCGTCGTGCAACCAAAGAGGTAAGCATAATGATCAACTGTAGAAGGGTTAATCACCAGGCCTGCAGAGCGCTGTAAAATATCATGTTGGTAACCTTTCTTTTTAAATTTACAGATGGTTTTTACGAATAACCGGGAGAAATTAACACTGCCTTTTATCTTTATAAGTTTATAAATTAAATCTTCATAAAAAAACTGGCTGTGAAAAACCTTGTTGCAAAAGTGATTTTAAACTGCATCTGTAGATTTAAATGGGTCGGGATAAAGGAGGAGAACGCAATAGGTGCATCATTTACATTACAAATAGACCTGTTTCCCAATACCGTTGTTATACGTGTTTTTATCACTACTATTTTATCGCCGAATTTCAGAACGAGGCATAGACTGCTGGGTCGCGCTTTTACATATTGGATTAAAGAGCAATACCGAGAAATTTGACAAGTTTTACTAAATTATTCGACTCTTAAAATAATTTATTATTTGAAAAAGATTATATTGCCCTCGCTGATCTTGCTAGAGGAACTGTTTATTTGAAACTGTTTATTGGGATGTTTTTAATCCGTACCGAAGCATGAAATTATATAGGCTCTAGGCAAGGATAAAGTGACATAAATTAACAGGATGTTTATTCTTAACAGACAACTGCAGTACACAAAATCTTGAAAAAAAAAAGTTGACCACGTAAGTTTATCAGGTGCACGTTTACTGCCTTACAGATTTATTAAGAATCAACTTGAAATGGGAATAAGAAATGTTTTACGTAAAAGAAACGGACAAAGCAGCGCTTTTCGATTTTATTTCAACCTGGAAAAACTCACACTCGTTTTTGTTTTCGCCGTAAATTGAACATGAGCTTAATATTCATTTAATTTCTTGATTTTGATTGTTTGACAACTTTCATAAAAAACAAGCGATAGATTGCGGTTCTAAAAGTCCCGTTTCTACATAAATGTATATTATACTCAAATCTGACGAAGGAGCTGGCTTCAAATAAATTAAAAAAAACAATTATCATCCTCCCAAACGTCGCGTATTTGACGTTACTTTATGTCTGTGCAAAAGCATAAACCGCCAGTTTTTGTTTTTTCTTTTAATTTAAGTCACAAACAAAACGATCGAGTTACAATTTGCTAAAATTTAAAAGAAATATAAATAAATAAAAGCAGATTAAATGCCAAACCATTTTCGTACGGTTCATAAGCATAGATTATTTAAGATTCTTCTCGGTGTCTTGTGTTCCTGAAATGAGCGCTTGTTCTAATGTAATAAACGGGATTATTTTGCATACTAAATATTTTCTTTTTCCTCGTAAACTAAAAATGTGGTTATCAATTTAAACCAAAACACTTTTTGGGTTTCAAAGACACAAAATGTTAAAGAATTTGTTCCATGATTACGGAATTAAGCCCACAGTTTTCACTATTAATATGCGAGTCAGCATCCGGCGCCTCGTTCTGAAATCGCGCTTCGACAAAAATCGGAAAACCCGTTCCGCGTCGTATCAATGTGAAAAGGGTCTTTTAGTTATGTACAATTGGTTTCTTGACAGGGATTGCGTTATTAAACTGCAAAGCCTTCTTAGGCAAAAGATAAAATTTTAATGATTTACATTTTTTTCATTCATTTAATTCTAAACGACTTATTTCTACGTTTGAGAACCTTAATATTAAATGTTTTGGCGTCTTTAATACTCCTGCATTACGTCAAAACTATAGAGCTTCAATAGGCTATCGATTCGATATTAACTTAGAAATATTATCCGATCATTTTCATATATAAACCTTGACACAATTATTTTAATTAAAAGTAATCCCTAATCAAACCTTGACATTATGCATTTGTACCGAAACCAAATGGCAGACGACAACAAATGGTAAGAGGCAAGACGGGGAGATATTAATTAAGGCATGTACATTTCATATTTACGGCCAATCCATATACATGGACATACTTTTATCTAATCAAATTTATTTTGCATCTTAATAAAAAAAATTATTGTGTAACAGTATTAAAATTAAATTGAAAGTGATGACCTGATATTTTCATAATGATATCAGTCATTGACCGATAACCCTTTTTAAGCTTCGCTCACTGACGGAACTTCTTTCTTATAAAGCTCTCACCCTCGCTTATTTCTCAATCTTTAATATACAAGAACTGTAAAAACAAATGTATTAGGGCGGCAGTAAACGGTTATTCTGATATATCGCAAACCAAAGAATCACAGCCGACACGACAAGTACACTTGCTCCCTACTAGCACATACCTGAAACAGAAAGGGCACATAACTGACATCACAATGACATTCAGTTTATGAAAACAAAGCAAAATTATATTCAAAACATATCAGTTGATTTTTAAGCACCATTAACTTTCAAATTCTGGTCACGAAAACTGGTCGGCGGACGAGGCAAAATTTCAAACATTCATCAGTTCACAGCTTTCTTATTGCCAACAACCAAAATAAATGCTTGCCACTCACACATGGTAAAATCCCTACTGATTCATTAAATCATACTCAAAATATACCATAACCACCTAGATTTTGCACTACTCACACTTGTTTGTATGCCCCTTGAGAATTGCAAGTTAAACTGAAGGCAGAGCCAGAAATGTATTAGTTTCGCATTTCCATGCACCTGCCTCACACTGAAAGTGTCAAGGTCAAAAAGAGCATGTCAGGCAATTTTTGGGGATCCTAGCTACAGATGTGAAACTGCAAATATAGCATCTAAAAATACTTTAAAGTGCCATGAAGTTTACAGTTTGCCCACTTACCTCTTATCTTCAAATTTGACCGGGGCCAATTCGCATCTACGGCTACAAACTCTTTACTGCATCCTAGATCATATTAATGACACTCCGTTGCAAGTCCCCCCTCCAAAAAAACCCTCTTGTACTGTGAGAGTGTCTATAAAATCCGCATGAAAACAGGGACCAGAGCTACTTTCATTCCGGCATGCAGTGTATTCAATTTTAGGCATAATTTATGAATTCTTTGAATTGAGAATGTTTGTAATTTTTCCTTATTTTGTGCTGACTGATTTACATTCTTAAACCAATGATATTTATGAATCACCGAGTGAACGTCTGCGTCTATGCCATTTCGGTTTTCGATCTTGTTATAAAAAACTAAATCGGCTTAGCTGGTTCCAAATTTCAACAGACTGAAGTCAAAAGTAAAATGAAAAATTAAATAAAGACTATACGTATGTGTTTATTTGGTCATGCAAATACAGATACTAGTACTGACTTGCTTTTTTCAAGTAGCCATCTAAAGAAAGTAAGTGGATTTTTCAAATTTGTAAGCCTACATGTACGACCCGTAAATTCCAAATATTCACCGATAACAGGTTAAATAACTTTTCTCAGTGGTATATGCAAATTTATTCTTTTTTTCAAAATCCCAAAAGACACGTTATATATTTCTTTGAAATTTCAATATTTTTTACATTAAAAAATGAAAACAATTTACAAAATGGCCGATTTCTACAATCATGTCTCTAGAACAGAGATAACAGGAACAGTTGACAAACCTCTTATCCGTGAATTGTTAATATTTTTTCTAAAAACAGATGTGCTTTATTTTACAAAATTACAAAAACTTTGATTTTTATGCAATGACTAGAAAACAAAGTGGAGATGCATGTAAAAAGAAGAATAAAAGAGCCTCGCCTTTGCTACGACTATATCGGCCTTGTCCAATATCACCTTTTATCAAAAGACAGTAACATGTCATCGGGTGAACTCCGAAAGTCGTATTTTCATGACTAACATAGCCACGAGAGAAAATACATAATTCCTGAGTTCTTGAATGAAATATATTTTTATTTTTCACGAAAAAAACAACAACAGTTTTTTCTGTTAATTTTATGTTTTTATGCATAACTTCATGCTTAATGCATAATTTATGTGACTTTGATGATTTCGTGAAATGGCACAAAAACTTTATGAAGTTATGTCATAACGTCTACACCCAAACATGAACCTTTTATTAAAAAACGTTCTCAACCAATATTGGGTGGGTACCAACGTTAAAAAAGTAAAAATAAAAAAAGTAATATTTTTTTACTGTTTGTAAACAGTTCACAATCGAAAAATACTACAACTTTCGAGAAAACATAAACAATACATATATAAATATTATTTTACATGTACATGTAACAGGTTTGTATGCGATGTATATATGTTTTCATCCGCACACAAACAAATATAAGATTGTTGATTAAATTTCATCCTATTTATTACGATTTTCCTGGTTAAAATGTATTGTAAACATTTTTACTCAGAAACAATATATTTTTTTTCATTTTAATACGTTTAGTATAAATGGAACTACGACATATTATACAACATGTGGACATATCTTTGAAACAGTTTTAATTTGCTGATGAAATATCCTGTAACATTGAAAATAGCATAGATTTTTTGAGTTGCGCACTTTATTTGCTGCGAAATTATATTAAATTGTTAAGATAAACATATTAAAATAGGTATGCATTAAAAGAAATGCATTTCTATTGTATCGTTCTGTGCATATACCTTATCATAAATGCCCAAGTCTTTGAGAAGGGTGCACTCCCACCTCAGTCGCTCTAATCAAATAATTAATAATAGCACAAAACAAATAAAAAAACGAAAACAGTTTTGTTATATTTGCATTCCGCATACTTTGTTCTACAAGCACGAGAAGTGGAAAACAATCTGGTAAATAGATGAAAAGTGAACTGTGAAACCCACAGAGCACGACACATATGAAAATTTTGCCGGCTCGGTTTGATTGAGCCTGTTCATGGGCAGTAAAAGAAATGCATATTACTTCCCACCCGCCTTGCCCCGGGTTTAGCGCAAGTCAATATTTACAGAAAAATACCATTCCATGATCAGCGGCGTATGGTCCCCAGATAAAAGAATGGATTTGCCCTAAACGAGAAAACAATGGGCGAAAACATAATAACATTTCAACGTCAAAGGCAAAAATCTAAAAAGGAGGAAGTATATACTTTGGGTGATTGAACATTACCGGAATATATATTGGTTGGGATATTGAAACCACGCTTCTATAAACAGGCCGAAATATTTAAACAAAAGTAATTTTAGAAGTACTGTTAACATAGTAGTGAAAACCAAAGTTAGAAATCGGATTTAAGAGTTTATAAAGGTTTATGGGGAAATATTTTCTTAAAGAACCTAGAAGCTCGATTTGTTTCTTATATCCCTGTCACCGTGTACTTGCTGATATACTCCAGATGCTCTGGTCTCGATAAGATCATTGAGTACCCTCCCTTTGGCTTTGCAATGATATTAGCTTCTTATGTTTTATATGTTTGTGTGCTTTTGCATGCAACATTGTTGAGCCGATGGATGGGCTAGAGTATTTTACCGAGACAACATGTACTTGTTTTGTGATACGAGAACCTGTTGGGGCAAGTGTGAGGTTGGTGCACCTTAGAACCTGGTTTAAACCCCCAGTGGCAATTTCTTTTGCCACTGACCGTTCCAAGGCGGTATCCCCAAAGGTTCTCTTTTTCGTTAGTTGTTTGTTGCGTCCGATTTGAATTGACATACTTATAACAAACATGCTCTCTCTCTTTTCCTCTCTTCTTTTTCGCTGCGTGGGGAGGCTGTGTTTTGTGAGTGTGGCGATTCCTGATATGCAAATATTACTTTTTTGTAAGGAAAATAATTTAAAAAAGAAAAAAATCATTGAGCTTTAGATATACATGTATTTTCATTTGAGGAAAATGTGCAAATGATTAAAACGTTAACAGTTTTACTTTTATTCATGTCATAGCATATATGTGTGTTATACTAAAATTTCCGTTCTTAAATGTCGAATTTTTTATTGTCTGAAAAGACATCATTCAAGGAGCCAAAAGTTAAAGCCAAAAGTATTAAGCATTTTAACACACACCGTGACTATTATTTTTAAATCAGATGATCGAATTTGGCATTAAAACGAACACTAATTTTATTCACATTATCAAAATATAGATCCACGTCCGTTGCTGCAGAGATTAATAAAAGATCACAAGAAGGAGCGAAAAACGGCCGACTCCCGGGCCTTTCCGCTGAGAGTGGACTGTAAATGTGGCCACTTTCTTTCCCGCGTGATTACCATAGACGAAAATTGGTTATGGGAGATAGCCTTAAAAAAGAATGACGCGGGTGACATTTCGTATTTATTTTGCAACGTCACGAATGTCATTTGCCTTAATGTTAGCGTGCGCCGGGTTGCGTACCCCTTGTTATTTGTTATTTTCACATATTTGTTAAAATTGTATATTGGTTAATTTCACTGTATGTAGAGGACATATTCTGGTATTCGTTGCTTGAAAAATCGTTTAAGTGAATTAAAAGATGTGAACAGTAGAGCCGCAGTCCTATTAAGTTTTGAACAACCCTCGTAAATAAGAACAGCCAACATCAGGTTTATGCAATGCAAGAGATACTATACAGTTGTAATTCTCCCAAAACCAAACCTTTGTATTATTGATGATAGACCTTATGTAAGGTAAAAGAAAAAAAGAAATACAATTTTACCAGAACTAAAAAGTAAAATAACTTGCACGAGAAAATTATGGAAATACATATCTATACAAAATTATGATAACACATGAAAAAAAACGTCTAATGAACTATGTATTAATTTAAATTAAAAAAGTTATTGCAAATCATTTCATGCATATATCAAATTATTGTTCTAATTATCTACATTTATCTTATTATTCTGAAACTGCTCAGTTGTGCTTATTTACGAAAATGTGACATTAGTTTGATAAGTTAAAGGGGCATAACTCTGATAGATAGTGAAAGCTCAATCCTTTCTTTAGTTCATTCATCTTTGATGGCAAATCGGCAAAATCTTGCTTTTGGCAATATACAGATATGGCAAAGTACTAAAGAATAAAGTATATGTGTGAAAATGAAAACGTAAGCACGGAAAAGCAAAATTAATTTTCTTGATGGCTGGCTGACTTAAATTTGAGCCACATATTTCAAAAATGTTAGCTAATAAACTCTTATAATTTTAACGATAATGAACGTGCTTTTGACACGTTCACACGTGAACAGGATCACACGTACACCAATTCGGTGGGGGCGCCATTGCTTACCATAAGCAGATTTGTAACATTAATGCTATCCAACAATATAAATACAATTCTAAATTCTTAAGAATAGCTTTTTAAACTCGTTCCTGGAACTTTTAAACTGTATATGAACTGTTTCTTGAAGCATATTATTCAGTCCATGTATTACATGTATTATTGTCTGTATACCGTATAAATGAAAATGCGTTGTTTCTTCTTGAATTTTTGTATGTGTTTATGTGATTGCTGTATTAAGCATCATTACAACTGAGAGAAAGTGTCCCGAGTACTCATTAAAATTTAATCCTTTGAACGTTTTACATTCGAAGAAAGTGGCCATTCTTGTCAAGCAAAATTTTATTTTTAAGATTTAATAAATAAAAACTTACATTAACCATTACGTTGCCCAACATAGGCATTTAAAAATTTATAGATTTATTAGATTTCGTCGCCTTATTATTACAATGTTCTAACTTACTTTTTGACAGTTTGGAGAAAATCGTCTTCAAAGTTTCAGATTTCTCTAAAACCTTCATATTCCACCGAATTTGCTCAGAAAAACAGCAGCGTGTGTGTTTTGATGAAGTCTATAAATTACATGAGTTTGTGTTTAGTCTTTATCTTTAACTTTTTAAAAATTCTCTACTTTCGGTTTAACCTAACCAGTGTTCTTGGACTAACCAGTACTAACCATTATTTTCTCCGCAAGTAACTCGTCGCCTTATTATTACAATGTTCTAACTTACTTTTTTACAGTTACTTAGAACAGTGTAATCCTTACACGAGTGTGAATAAACCGCAAGATAGAACATTGTGTGATTGGGAATTTTAAAAACTAAAGTGAATCAACCAATTCTGAAACCATATTCAGATAGGTCTTTTTTCCACGATTACAACGGTATAAAAATCTCATTTTTCGAAAAATATCACTTAGAACATTGTAATAATAAGGCGACGATTTGTAGTCAATGCGAACATTTACAGTGAATTCTTTCTGTATTGCAGTCCGTGTAATACCAGCGTCGTGGTTACAATAAACGTCGAAAATATCAACGACGTGACACCGCAGTTCAATGATGCGTCATACAGCTTCGATG
>JAZAYU010001601.1:0-20406 GCA_038501625.1 Corbicula japonica | reverse complement strand
ACCTACTGTGAAATGGACATGTTTCAACATGGAGAGGCTGAAATTATCCTGTCTGAAAGTAACATATTTATTATTATTTTCAATTTTATATTTATTCTTATTAGTACCTGTTTTAGTATTCGATAAAATAGTGCATACAATTACACCATAGTTAAATTTATATCAGAAACTACGCATGTAGTATGAAACTTAATATCGATAAAATAGATGAACAAATAAACTCTGAAAGCTACCGGACACGACAAAATATCAAAATATTGAAGACTCTGTTTGATTGAGCCTGTTGATGAACAGTAATCGAAGTGCACACTAGTGTTCATGCCGCCTTATTCAATTTTAATTTTCTTAAAAAAAACGCATATAATCTTTAAAGAAAATTGGGTTCGATAGATAGCGAGACACTTTCTATACTTAGGATTAAAACAAAAACAACAATCAACAACATGCAAAACATGAACCAGGTATTTCCTGGGATTGATTTGGCAAAGAAAACCAATTAATTTGATACCCATTGTTTTATGCATAATGCCGTCATTGTAAAAAATAACAAGCAAAAAAATCGTTTCTCTCTTCAAAATCGTTCTTCGATTCTGTATGAGCTATGAGCATCTTTAAAATTGGAGAGGAAAGGGTTAAAAATAATTCATGCATCAGTTAGTGAGAAAGATTCCAAAACTAAGGCATATACCTTTGTATGTGCCTATCGTGCGCCATTGCTGTAGGATTGACTCGGGATTACAAAACCGCAACCCGGTAAAACAATTTAGACATAAAAATGTAAAAAGCCTGCAATATTTTACGAGAAATGACGTATTTTTACGTTTATCAGCTAATAGATTGTTACACAGTGCATTATGTAATTATAACTAATAAACATGTTAATGATGTGCCGATTTTATTTTGAAAAACAGCACCAATTTACATGAACATTGGGAACGACGAACAAGACGTAAAAGGGACAACCAGTGTATATGTCAACCTAGCAAATACAATGGTTGAAAGACGCAGTGAAACTGATGACCTTAGCAAAAGCCGGGAAACAATCTTAAGTTTAGAGGAACTTATTGTAGGCGATGTTTATATAAGCCAGGAAAACCAGGACAAGGTTTAAATTTGCCTCATATTTACTTTATACTCCATTACATACCGAAACCTAAAATTCATAACGCATCAAAATGACCTATATTGTCATTATAATAATTAATTTCATATTTGTTAAAGAAACAAATGGTTTCAGGTTCGGTATAGCAATAGAATGACAATAAGAATTAGAGGGAAATTAAAGTATCCAGACAATAGAAGAATGAGAAATGCTATTGTGAGTAGAAAGTAGAAACTGTTTTAATATCTATTTTACAAAGAAGCTTATGACACAATCATGAACAAAACAGAGAATGTATAGTCAGTTCATTGCGTACATTTTGTCATCGTGATTATATATTCGCATGAGCATTATAACTGGTATGCGCCGGTACATGTAACGAGAGAGGTTAATTGTGGAGCTATAATATGATGGTCATTAAATATTACGGAAATCCCTTTAGAAATTAAGAATAAAGACAAAAGCAGACCCTAAGTGACCGCCCTAATGTTATGATTAAGAGCATTTAATTTAGTCTTTCGTGATATCGAAAGTGAAAGAATCATCAACACACTAAATATAAACTTGTGGTCGTGCAGTTTGAGATGCAAAAATTAATTACCGATTTCCGTCGAATAGCACGGCTCAAAGCACGATAGATTTTAATGACCTCACCAATTACAAAGATGCGTTAAACAATTACCACAGCACTAAAATATCTTGAACTTGTTTTTGGGGGAGAAATCTTTGTTTCATACATGTTTTTTTATTATTCCTCAGCTGGATGCAGATTTAGTCGGGTCGGAGATTTATGGAAATACACGGGAACTCCAACAACGGCGAATACCCGTACATGACCTTAAAGATTACGTCAATAAAAAGTCTAAAGATATTATGACAGATGAATTTGCTGTAAGCCGAATCTTATATCATTTTTAACAATTAAATTGTCCGATATAAAAATTATATCTCCAGAAAATTTATGCATAAAATTTTACATTTAATCAATATGTAAAAGCATTGTATTTAATGAATAAATCACGGTCTTAAACATGCCAATACTAAAAGGTGAGTGTATTAAATATACTCCAATTAATATTTTTTGTTCATTATCAATGTATTAGTAGTTATTTTAAAGCAGTTGCTTGAAATTTGGTTGTAATAAATAACATGTATGTTTTGTGTTTCGATTATTGTTTTGAGCTTCGGTTGAAAAACAAATAATATTGAAAACGTTATCTGCGCAACCAATCTTTTTGTTAACTGTCTTGAAGCAACATTAATAAAGTAAATGACGGCTTAATGCTGAAGTCAAATCCATGCGTTAATGCGTTAATGAACGGATACGCTAACAGAATCCTGATTGCGCAATCGATGATTATATTGTTGTTTTCAGTCTCTCCCTGGAGGATTAATCAAATCATATGACGTGTCACAGAAGAAGAAAAATGCTTCTAAAAACAGATACAAGGGGATTTATCCATGTAAGTTTGTTGTTGTTTTTTTAAATAAATTACACGATTGTTGACAAAACTTCCACTGAATTCAGAAATTTTCATTTTCATTGTTGAGATCAGCGAAAAAAGCATAATTTATCTATATTGATTGAAAGCTGTTTGAGCAATATACATAACAGTTAATGTTTGACCTAATGACTATTGTATTGTTGTTGTTGATGATGCTGATGGAGATGATGGCTGAGGATAATGGCGATGATGTAAGCTAAACATTTTGACTATGTGCATCTAATAATTACAATGGAACTTTTGGTAATTTGCAAATTTAACAATGTAGAATTGTAATAAATGAATCACCATTTGGGCCGGATGAATTTTTTTGAACAGTTCTCCCTCACCAACTTACACTATATTCTCAGATTCATTACATGTCTGTTCGTAGATCGCGTTTGTTATTATATTGCATTCCTGACCATGGGGTTGTGCAGGATGTTATGGCTGCCCCCCTCTAAACGTTTGTGACCCCTTAAATACCCTTAAATATAGTTTTTGCAAAGACGAAAATTTACCTCTTTTGATCAGCTTCCAATGCACAAGTAGATCACCTAATGGTATCTAGCCGGTAGAACTTTAATGGCAGAGATTTGAATATGTGATGCATCTTTTCGGACAGCGTTCCATATGTTTGCTGACATCATCATCATCATCATCATCATCACCACCACCATCACCACCACCACCACAACCACCATCATCATCATCTTCATTATCATCATCATCATCATTATCATTTTAAACACATGATTATTATTATTGTTTACATAGTCATCATTTCATATAAAAATTATTTATTAATTTGTTTAATAAAGAAAACCATTATAAGCATAATATTTGTCTTCGTCATTATCAAGTACCAGCAGTAAACTAACAAAGGCAGTTGCAAGATAAACTCAATGTAATGATTGTGAACACTGAAACAACCGACATGTTAATGTCTGCAATCAATCAATCAATCAATCAATCAATCGATCAATCAATCAACGAACCAATCAATCAATTAATCAATCAATTAATTAATCAATCAGCTAGTGAAGCCCCAAATCAATAAATAAAACAATTGGTCATATTTCAATAATTCGTAATTGGTGTCCATTTTTCATTAAACTGAAATATTGTAAAAGGACACATCATTTGTTGGCATATAATTCAATTCATTTACTCGCATGCACATTGCAACATCCCCTTCTCATCCCAGGAGTTAATTCTGTAATATTGCACATTGCTTGTTTTTATTTACTGATGAATTTTTTTTGTATTCTGTAGATGACAAGAATCGTGTGGAAATAGTATGTAGTAATGGCAACAAATATATCAACGCCAGTTATATTGATGTAAGTAATTTGTTAGCCAATAATGTTTTATATGAAACCCCAGTATTGTGCAAAAGTTGCACTTCAGTGTATTAATCAATTATAATACTTTGATTGGGCTTTACTTCAAGGGCTCTTCTCTTAGTAAAGTTATTGATTACTCACCTTTTTGATTTACAATGCTATTACCATCGTATGTTTAATATGTGCCTGTTGCATGTAACATTGTTGAGTTGATGGGTGAGTTGGAGCTAATACACAAAGACACCTTGTATTTGTTTGATCACATGAGAACCAGTTGAGGCAAGTATGAGGTTGGAGCACACTAAAACTTGGTTATAACCCCCAATGGCACATTGTTTCGCCACTTATTGTTAATTGTTTGTAGTATCTATTTTGTAATTGATCACTTTATAAACCATGCTCTCTTTTTCTCAATTTTTTGACTGTGTGGGGAGGCTATGTCTTGGGGATTTGGCTATTCCTAATACATGTATGCATATTTCTCTTTTTGAGGGTAAATGCAAAAAGAAAAAACATCTCTTCTTTAAATAAAAATCGTTTGCTTTGACTGAAAATATATAATCTTGCTTTCAGTTTGGAATAACTTGTTACCATAGTTACCATAGAAAGCGTTTGGCATGAGGAAGTTTTTTTTAAGATAAAATATCTACATATTTAATAAAACGGGAACACCAAAACTTTTTGGAATGGAATACGAAAGGGAAAATACTAAACAAACAAAAAGCAAACAAATAGAAAAATAATCTCATTTTTTAAAGAAGTATTTGTAATCAAGTAAAATTGCTCAAATATTCGAATCACACCATCCTTGTAACCCAAAAAGTGTGTTAGCATTTTTATATATTTAATTAGCAGATCTGAGAAGTTTACTTTGTAGTAGCTTTGTAGTAGCTTTAAATTCATCAAAATGAATTATACTATTCATATGTAAAAAATTACAGCATTTAAAATGATAAGGCTAGTAGGGGACTTTCATTTTTAGCAGTTTTTTTAGCGATAATATTTGTCGAAGAGGTCTTATATATGTGCAATGTATTTATTTGTTTTTGTCTCCAGTATTCTTTAAAAAGTAATACTGACAGGTGTAGATCACATCTTTCTTTAAACTTAGTTTCGTATATTTAATATTTATATATAAAGTACATATAGGTTTTACCTAATTTGTTCATTTGAAAATATAAAATTCTTTTCTACAAAAGAAAAGTTCAATAGGCATTCGTTTTTAACCAGAGTTCTATTTGGTTAATGAATTTATGAAATAAGGAAGTAGGGGCCATCTAAATAGCATGTGTATAATCTTTTTGAGGGACAGCGTTGACAGAATGAACATTGCCAATTTTACTAATCTGCAATAAAAGGACTTCGGTGGTAATATTTCATAAAATGCTATTCCATTTTTCTGAAATCAGCATTTTCTTGTTAAGTATTAAAGTTGTTTAAAAATGGTTTGCATCCTTTTATTTGTTTACTAAGCATTTAAGTACGGGTTTAAGTACATCTTAAATTTAATGATTTGAATTTAGATTGAAAATTTATAAGCGCTTGTTTACATTCATTGGTTATGTTGTTTAGCACCCATATTAATCAAGAAATGTTTCCTTAAATTGATCAAATTTAATAAAGTTACCCGTTTAATCAATCAAATCTATAACATAGACTATATTGTTTTATGTCAGTTTTAACGTATAATTGTTTGTTTTCCAAGTTATGATTATACCAAAAAGGAGGCGTCAAGATGTTTTCTCATTTAAGTATTTCGAATTTCTGTGTTAATGTATGTCAAAGTTTAATATCATTTTTTCGGCGTTAGCTGTCTAAGCTCACTTTTGACCTAGTTTTTCGACCAATGAAATGTTGTAAATAATACTCGTATTCTCTTATTATGCAGAGGGAAAATGAAATAAACTATTTCGATTGGTAGCTATTTACACCAGAGAGGCATCTAGCAGGGTGGAGAGGTATCTAGTGGGATTTTTATTATTATGCAGCGGAAAAATCAAATAGATTAATTCGATTGGTTGTTAGTGGGCGTTGTATTGGAGAAAAAACATATTTATGATTAAAGTAACCAGTTAAGTCAATATTGATGGCTTAAATACAATATTATATGGAATATTCTTGGGTGTCAGGTAAACACTTGCATACAATACACAGTATAAAACGAAAGAGAAGTGTAGATATTCCTGGTTCCTTTCTAGTTCCTTTGATACTGATTGTTAATTTCAAGTACGAAATACAAGTTTATTGTAGTGTAGTGGCTAACACTCTCGCCTCTCAAGCGGAGGCCCCGGGTTCAATACTCAGGACGGACACTTTTTTTTAAAGTTAATATACGTAAAAGTTTGTAGATTTCGCTCTTGTAACAGGCTGTTATTATTTATATTTATTAAATTTCAAGGACATTTATTCATCTTGAATTCTCACTCTACACGAGGTATTTTATTGAAACTGAATATTTTGCTTCAGTATCTTTAATCGACTTGTTATCACTGTATGAAATTGTTGCAGCAGCTTCAACATTTTTTTGAAAGACACTTTCAATAAATTTATGAGTTGTCATGATTCGGTCGCTTAATCTCTAATTCATACTAAGAAGGCAGGGAGGGTTCGTCGACAGCTATAACAAATAAAATAAAATAACTAAACTGTGTCTGCTTTGCCTCTCTGTATTTCTTTCTTTCTTATATACATGTATATAGAAATCTTTTCCATCAACGCCGTTTATCTTTTTTTAAAGATATTTCTTGTTCCAGAATGAATTTATTATGGCATAAGAAAGTTTAGAGTGAACATATTAAAAAATCTTTCATATTTAATTATATACACAAATGTAGATCTATCGGGGATTTTGCGCTTTTAATTGATATTTTATTCAACAAAGTAGGAATTTTAGTCTAACTGCAAGTAAGAAAACTTTTCTTTCAATCTGGAATTAGACTTTAATGACAACTTCACACAGCAGGTAAAAAAATAGTAAAAGGTTCAATTTAGTAAGGTATACAATGTGGAAATTTGCCTGTCCTAGAGAAATGAGACGCCGGTCAAATATCTCTCTTTGGCGGGCCAATATCTCCTGTAGGTACATCGCGACCGTTTATTAACTTAATACTGTTTATTACTTTTAGGGGTACAACAAGAGAAGGGCATACATTGCATGTATGGGTAAGTTTTCAAATATTATAATTTTGTATTAGAAATAGCTTCCTTATCGTATTATTTGGAAAATTACAGTTATATACAGTTATATACAACATGATATTATCTTCCATATATTGATGAATTTACAAATGAACATTGTGATGATATATGTACAAGTTTTTGTTTATGTGGATGGTTAGGTCCTACAGCGAAGCACATGGACAATTTTATACCGTTCTGGGAGATGGTCTGGCAGGAGAATGTACACGTCATAGTGATGCTTACCAATATTATCGAACTCGGGGTAAGATAAATTTTAAGGGTACCAGACTGACGTTGATTTTATGTAAATTTTTCATGCAACTGTTTAAACAAGGCATTTAATAAATCTTGTTTCTCAGAAATAAATAGACTGCATTCTAGACATAAATCAAGTTTCAAAAACAAGTGATATATGCATAATCAGGAATCGCCACATTCACAAAACACAGCCTCCCCACGCAGCGAAAAAGAAGAGAGGAAGAGAGAGCATACTTGTTATAAGTATGTCAATTCAAATAAGACGCCACAAACAATTAACGAAAAAGAAAACCATTGGGGTTACCGCCTTGAAACGGTCAGTGGCAAATTAAATTGCCACTGGGTGTTTAAACCAGGTTCTAGGGTGCACCAACCTCACACTTGCCCCAACAGGTTCTCCCATCACAAAACAAGTACAAGTTGTATTGGTGAAATAACTCCAACTCACCCAACAGCTTAACAATGTTGCATGCAAAAGCAAACAAACATATAAAAATATAAGAAGCTAATAGCATTGCAAAGCCAAAAGGGCGAGTATCAATGATCTTACCGAGACCAGAGAAATTAACTTTGCTATTAATTTTCTAAAGTTTATAAATTAAATCTCTAAGTTTCAAAGTGCAACATGTTCCATTATTCATAATTAGCAATTCTGTTTTCAAGATAGCCAAATGCGACAAGTATTGGCCGGATATGGGTCATACAGAAACGTATGATGACGTCATCATATCATGTCAACTTGAAGAAAAGAGCGCTGATTTTGTCGTCCGGGAATTTATAATGAAGGTAAAATGAACGTATGAGTAGATACTAGTTTTGCAAGAACGAAGTGTCTATGAAAAATGGCTTTTTCGTGAAATATTTCAATTTCGTTTTTTAACCACTAAAATATTGTTTTTACAAATACGAATACATGTATTGCGCTATTATTATAATTCATAAGTTTTGCGTTGATTGTTATTGACTTTCATTGATTGCTATTGAGAAGAATTGCTTGTTTTTTGCAGTATGTGACTGTGGCCGAAATGCAAGAAAACTTTTACTCTTCATCATTAACACAAGTATAAAGTAGTATAAATTTTGGCCAGAATTAAGTAATGAATACCAAATTAACAGATTTAATTGCTTTCGGCCATTTTCTCTGATACTAATAGTAGAGTTTTGTGTTGTGTTTATATCAATCATGCTATAGATAAAAAATCTCTCTATCTCGACCTTATGAAAGTATTTTTAATAAGAGTATTTCAACTGTTCCAGAAAGCGCAGAATACAAGAATATGTCACCAGATTCATTTCACTTCATGGCCAGATAAGAGCATCCCTAAAACGACTTCCAGCATTGTTGATTTACAGAGAAAAGTCAGGCAATACAGAAGTGCATCAGATGGACCATTGGTTGTTCACTGCAGGTAGTTTGTTTGTATGTGTGTCTTACAAATATCTTCCTTTGTCTTTTTTTTTCAAAATGTTATTGTTTTGTATAAAATAAAAATGAAGTTATCATCAGCAATTGTTCGGAGTTTAGTGGAACACTTTGTAAATGAGAAGTTTTAGGTCCCAACATATAGTCCAAGTTAGCCTTTGCAAGAGGTAATAAATGGTAAACTGTGTTTTAAAATAAATTCCATTTAATCATGATGATAGATTCATTTACAATTCACAGAAGTACTGTTTGTGCAATTTGGTGTCCGTAGAAAGTCTCATGTGCAAATAAGTCAGTTGAGTTATAATTAAAAAAACCGGTTACCGGTGTCATACATGATCTAGTTTATCAGGGTTATCCGCCTAGGCTAGCTTTATCGGAAGCGTGCTCAGTTATGTGGCTAGGCGCGGACGCCATATGAGTTTGTTTGACAGTATAGTACCATATAATTGTTAATTCATGCTCGTATATATTTGCATTTCAGTGCAGGAATCGGGCGTACAGGAACATTTATAGCTCTAGATATTTTGACCAATGAGGGAGAAGCGGATGGTCACGTGGATATTTACGCATGTGTCAGAAACTTGAGAGAAGAACGGGTGAATTTGGTGCAGACTTTGGTGAGATCAAAATTATGTTTGTTCAATCCGCCAATTTACATTTACTTTTCAGTTTGCATTTTTCTATACTGAGACATCAATAATGCATGTTTGTCAAGATTTGATTAAATTTACTGGTTTCATCACACGAAAATGATACATAAATGGAGTTGGGATACAGAACAAATAATGAAGAGTGTTCATGACAGTCACGTGTTTATAACCAAAAATGACTTTATTTCAGATATGGGCGAATTAAACTTTTTTTTCTGTGATGAACAAGCTCCAAGAAAGAATGACGATATTGAAGTTGTAAAGTTGTATGCTAATGTACCATATTTTCATTAACTTTTCTGTCACGTGACTGTCGTACTAAAACAGCTGTTGAACAATACATAATGTTTATAAAATTTATCAATGGATTTACTTCAGGAACAGTACTGTTATCTTCACAAAGCCATCGTTGAATCTTTGACAATTGACCTTAGTGTTCAGGAACAGAATTTACATGTTCACCAAGCAGTCGTTGAACCTTTACCAAGCGACCTTAATGTTCATGATCAACCGGTCGTCGTTGAAGCTCTACCAAGCGACCAGAATGTTCATGATCAACCGGTCGTCGTTGAACCTTAACCAAGTGACCTTAATGTTCATGACCAACCGGTCTTCGTTGAACCTTTACCAAGCGACCAGAATGTTCAAATTCAACCGTCCGTCGTTGAACCTGTGCCAAGCGACCAACATTTCTAGGTTTGAAAGATAGCGGATGATAAATATTTGTTTTTGGAAAGACTTTTAACAATATAACATTTCTAACATTTCGATGAATTTGTTATCATGATGCGTTTATTTTTCTGCATTTATGTTATTGTTTAACTATGTCCATATTCACCTACAATACATGCCATGCTGTAACTGTTTCTTCCGCGGATTCAAAATTCATTTGCCTAGTGTGAGTATTTCCATTTCGGTTATTTGAGAATAACTTTGGTTATATGCATTTAGTAATAGTCATACTTGGTACAAGAGAAATAAAACACTTTTCTTTGGGGTTGATGCGACGAGCAGCTGATCATTTAACTACCATTTGTATAGCGACGAATCGCTGACATAATAAACAAACGAATGCTAATTCTTTAAATTATTTAATTAAATCCTTTAAATCCTTTAAAACTAGATCTTTGATATTTCTCGTACGATTGATATAGACTTTACATGTTATGGTGACCTGGTTGGTTTTCAGTAAGACTATTTCCTTCCAAAACGGAGTTATTCCCCTTTGATCTCATATTTTCTTTAAAGCTTTCGTTCACTTGGGTTATATTTACAACTTAAGTCATTGATATGAAACTAATGTCTTCCGTGATATGTAATTTCTAACAAGTTCAATAATATTTGTCGTGTTCTGTGGCTTTCAAAGTTCCATTTTCATCTATTTCAATATCACAGTAGCGTTGTTTGTGCCGCGTAGCGGCTGTAAAAAGTCTCCCCGTACATTCAATCACTGCTGTTATCAATTACATCCTTTAAAGGTCGTTGAGTACGAACTATCATGTCAATAGTACTTCTAAAATTACTTTTGTTTAAATATTTCGGCAAGTTTATAGATGGATGCTTTTGACGTTGACTGTGATTTCTTAGATCCCCTGTCAAAATTCTATTTGTTTAGAATTTTGTTTTCTTGTTTAGGACAAACCCATTCTTTTATCTGTGGACCATAAGTCGCTGAACATGAAATGGTATTAAAGCGGCATAACTTCAATTTAACCCGCTCTTGTATGAAATATTACATGTATTTGGAACTATAGGCACACATTTGCAGCATTAGTTCGGGTTAATAAATTTTAATTTACTAAAATAAATTTGGTCCGCGAGACTAAAAGCGAAAGTAGGATTTACGAACTGTCACAAAAATCGAGATCGCGCATAAAGTGGTCTCTTCGTCGGTGCTAAATATAGCTCCATTATTTTAGCTTCTTAAAAGTTCGTTAACGATAATGTAACAATATCATTGAAAATCCCGCCTATAAGAAAGAATTCGATCGGACCTTTTGTGTTCTGTTAGATAGTTTATATATTGGAGTCTATATGGACAAATATGATTTTTCAATAGTATATTCGTACTTAAGTTTAGGGCTGGGGCTTTAATCTGCAAATACCGTATTGAAGGTTCCATGTTCACCGCCATATGCTTTCAAAATTCCCTTTTCATCTGTTTCGTAGATATTTTCATTTTTCTCTTTTAAACCTAGAATATAGATGGTGAACTTAGAATTGACTTTACTAGTGAATCTGGAGACGTACTAAATCGATTTCATAACAGTTCACTTTCATAAATGACAGCCGGGTTTTAACTCATCTAAAATAGTTTCTAGTTATTCCCCTTTTCAGTTTAACGTTTATCTCTAAATATCTCTTTTTTTCCAAGTCAATATTTTCTTTCATCATTGGAGAGTTAATATTATTCTTATTTGCACATGAATTCATGAGTGTTTAGACTAAGTTGTTGTAATCTTAATTTTCAAATTCAAACTAATATCATAGAATTTATTATATCAAACGATATGAATTTTCAAATTTCCATTTATTTAAAACGAGTTAAATAATCGAGAGTGTTGTTTCTTTGAAGATTATTGTAATTAATTCCTAGTAATCCATTTCTACGTTTGATATATTATTTTTCATTTTACAATATCTTTACATAATTTACTTTGAATTGAGGCTGTCATTTTGTATTCATTTTAAATTGATACTAATTGATTGCATTTTATGTTAGTATATTTTTCTATTTTGTCAATGAGTAATAAAATTTCCCAAAGAAAAATAATAGTGTTTGTGCAAACTAAATAATATATAAAATATTTAAATCTTTGAAAGACAACAGGCATCATGCTGTTTAAAGAGATATTCTCTATTTGTCTTGTTTTTGTTTAGTCGATCAAAACTAAACCATGTAATTCTCTTTAAGCACAAGTTCATGAATTTGCATAAACGTTTTGATATTATGATATTTAAATAATAGTAATAATAATAATAAGTTTTAGCTCTCTTTACCAATGATCTCGGTCATACTTTTGAAAAATAATTATAATCGACAAAGACAAAGCCTTTATTTTGGAAATTAATTGATTAATTGATAAACTATAGCTTGCGTAAACATTCCACCACTTCCAGTCAGTGGTGAAGTCGGGCCCTTTTCTTATTTATTTTTATGGACTGTTTGTAACTAACGGATTTCACCGTTTTAACATAAATATGGTAAAATGAAATCACTTTACAATATTCTCTTTTTGTCTTGGGGGCGGGGGATTGGGGGGGATGGTGGTTAATAGAATTAATAGGAGGAGGTGATAGGTAACATTTTGCAACATAAATATATGGAATATTATAACAGTATGCATTCGTTAGGTTCGTATTTTTCGAGTTGGGTATGTAAACAATATCACGCGAGACCGAAGGTCGAGCGTGATGTAGTTACATACGCAACGAGAAATAATACGAACCTACAGAATGTATACTGTCATAATGTTCCTTTTATTATATACCCTTCTCGCTGAAAACAAATTTAAATAAAGTAAACAACAAATTTTAAGTCAAAAACGTGGTTTACATAATAGCAGAAATAAAAACAGTAACGCGATAGTAAATTTATGAATGGCGTAGAAAATTTATGAATGGCGTAAAAATACCATAACGTTTGTAAAACTGCGACGGAAATTTTCTATTTTGGAGTTCGTTATGTGCCGGAAAATTACGACAGGCTAGTGTGCCGTAGTAAATGACGTCACATAGAACACGGGAAGCTGGACATTTTCGATACGGAATTTCTAATCTGACTAGTTGTATCAATTTTGCTGATTAACGATGCACTAAGCTAAAATCATTCATCTACCTTTTGGAAGTAAAGAACAAATATAGCAATGGTTTTCTATGTAAATGTGTAAATCTTCAAATCGGTGCACATGGAGATAACAAGACAACTCATATCCATGATGGACAAGCAAATATAACTAAAGTCTGTCCCACCTAACCGTGAAACACATTTTCTGAATTTATCATGCATCGTTTTAAAAAAAGAATACCACCAATCGACGCAGGAAAAAAATCCATGGGGGTGGTCTTTCCTTAGTTTTTGGATTTAAACACCTATAAAATAGTTATTGTAAAAGTTTCATTTTCCCCATAGACGCTAATGTTATTTGTTTACGTCCATTTATTGCCGCGATATCTCACGTGCGATAAATTTCGCAACGTCATGAAGGGGCGGTTTCAACGTTCTTGTTAACTTAGTATTATGGCGAGGTCGTGCTAACATTTTCATCTCTGTTATAACACAGATGAATGAATAATGATTAAAACAAGTATGTCCAGAAAGTGAGTTATTTTTATACACAAAGTGAGTAAAATAAAAAATCTACAACTTACTAGTATTTTCTTTCGTCATAGACATGCCGTCATTCTAATAATTATGATCGCACCGACATCGTTAAACTTGCACCAAAGTTCATTGACCTAAATAATGACAGTGTTTGATGACGTAATCGGAATTTTACTGGGGCGTAACAGGAGATTATACATCGGAAAACGAGACCGCTTTCCAATTTACAAATCGCTTTAAATATTAAAATTTTATGACGGAATGTCAACATAAACAAAAATCACTAGATTTTTGTTATTTTGTACTTGAGTTAAAGGTTGGACTTTGGAATCCTTTGTTCTGTATTTATAGATCATTTACGAATTACTTGAAACGAACAGAGAATCGTAACATTTAGCATACATATTAACATTAAAAATAGATTTAGTGGGAAAACGGAAAACATAAACAAAAAAGATAGAAAAAGATATTGATCGGGAGCTTTTGAGAAAAACATTAATGATTACGGTTATCTTTGCTTTATTTTCGCTGTTGACCAATCTAAATGCATCTCGTTTTATTCAAAATATGTTTTAACACCTTGATATTTATGTTAAATGAACCTATAATCTGCTTTCCACCATATTACATATTGACTGTTCCCATGTTACATGTACCACACTTCTGGGAAAATAAAGATGATGTTCTGTTCTGTTCCGCTGAACTGTAGACGAGAACGCGAGAACAAGATTCGAAGTCTCAAAAACAAAATGCGAGGTCCCGAGAACACGATGAGAGGGCCCCGCAACTTGTTTTAGCTACCTCGTGTCGTCATGTTCTCGTCTTTTCATGGTCTCGTCTTCATAGATCACAAAAAAGAGAGAACAGGATGCAAGGTAGCTAGACAACGAGGCGAGATCGCAAAAACACGACGCATCTTGCCCTTCCATCATGTTCTCGCGATCTCGCATCGTGCTTTTGCGATTTCGCATAGTGTTTTCATGATCTTTCTCGTTCAAGTTTTCTTGGTCTCGTTCAAGTGGTCGACAGGGCGAATCAACGATGACCCCACGGAACACGGTAGAAGTCTGATTTAATTCTTGGACTAGGCACGATCTCAAACGTTCATTACGGCGCGTACATTCTAGATTGCGTACCCAAAGTGCAACTTAATTTAGCATCAGTACCTGTACCCGTCCGTCTATGGTCCTTATAGATAGAGAAAAGGACACAATCTCATCATAAAGTAAATAAAAAATATCGACATTCTTTTACAATGTCACGTTCCGTAGCGCGATTTTATTGATAAAAATAACACAAAACCGTAGATTTTAAGTTCAAATAATTCGACAACATTGGATAGATGCAACGTTGTACGTATGGTGGTATGTTGTTCTTAAAGTATAAAATAAAGTTCGATTTTGGTGATCGGCAGAAAACTGAGAAGGCGAAGCGAGTCTCCAAAATTGAACTAAAAACCGTTTGTGCATTTAAATTTATTTATCATCGCTACAGAAGAGTATTAGTCATTTTAGATTTTCGGATGCTAGGGCAAGATACAGCGGAATTTAAGGATTATCCCTCGATAATTTTTAGGACGGTGGATAGATTCTATACACTGGACCACGATTCAAAATTAGTATTTTTAGTTGAAGTAGCGGGGGATCCCTAGACACAGAGATAGACTCGCTACCTACTGAGCTATTTATGCTCCCAAACTCTTATTAATTTGGTGTTTGCAGCTATCGTTATATCTTATAGAAAGTAAGCGCATGCACCACATACACAAGAAATACGATGATTTAGCTGACTGATGTAGACTCCGTCCCGGCTCTGGCGTATTCAGTCTACTACGCTAATTAAATCAACAGGAAATTTGAAAAATCTTTGGCGAACAAACACATGTAAACAATGTTTATTTCTAATATCAGATTTACCGCTAGTTAAAAATGCCGTTGTCTAATTGTGTGCATCTTTATAAAACCATATGCCTTACCCACGATGCTTTACCATGTTTACATCACCATGATATGTCGGACACAGGTCACTCATCGTTCATATTGTACCACGTGGAAAAATTACAATCACGAAATACATTTATACAATGTAGACTTTAAACAAATTTAGACCTTTTGCGAAACCTCTACTACTGGCGTAAAATTAATTAATCTCTGGCTCCGCCCCTGATAATCGTAACTTTAGATCGTAAACCCGAATAGCGCATGGTATTGCAAGTAATAATTAAATAAAATAGCATTACTGTAAACGTAACTAAAATATATAAAAGCTATTTTTATCATGGATAGCCACATTTAAAATAACATAGCCGTTATTCCATAAATCTCGCGAAACATTTATTCTGGAAGTCCCCGTTGGAGACCTCGGAAAACTTACTTCTTGCCCTGATTCGGTACCTACTATGCAGTATTGCGCGCGACTGCAATCCGGTTCTAGCTAGACTTTTCAGGCTACATTCAACTATTTTCTTGGAATGAGGCTTGGTTTCATGTAAAAAGGTGAAATAGAAATATGCATAGTAAGTTAGCGAGCGGATAAAATTCAAAAACATTGTCGTTATGAGGATGTAAACTAAAGATGGCTTCTCCGATGCCATATGTTTGAAACATACTGCAGAAGGTTATGTTTCATCCCAGTATGGTGCCGTCATTGACCATATGAGCTTCGTGATAATTTTAAGTGAAAATTCTTTATCGGAATAATTTTTCTTGGATTCCTGGTGTTCAAGGTAAGAAATTTTTTTGTAAACAGCCTATTTCTTGAAATTGAATGTGACTAAATTTTAGCTTTTATTGACAATAATCCGTATTATTTTCGTCAAGATTTAATGTTCGTTCATATCGGCATCGTAGACTTCATCGAATTTCCTTCATAGATTTATTTAAAAACACCTCCATTTTTATTTCAAATATTTAATGATCACAACTACGCGGATTAATGACTGTGAGACATCCCCTCAGCTACTTACTTTTATTTCCTTGGTAATCCGCGTGACGTTTGCCGGCAAACCTCCGACAAAGAGAATTTTCGAATGGCAACCAAAATAAACAATGTAAATTTCCCATAGGGTGGAAACAAACACAAATATCTTCGTAACTGAACAAAATATCAAAAATCTAAGGAAAGACCACCCCCATGGATTTTTTTCCTGCGTCGATTGGTGGTATTCTTTTTTTAAAACGATGCATGATAAATTCAGAAAATGTGTTTCACGGTTAGGTGGGACAGACTTTAGCAAATATATTCATTTATTATAAACCCATGATTGATTTTACCATAGGACAGCGTTAACCCGTATATTGATACAACTCGTCAGATTAGTAATTCCATATTGGACAATGTCCGTTTTCCAATTCTTTATATACTGAAAGGATAAAGAAACGCAGGGTAACAATTGGATAGGCAGGTTCGAAAGCTCATGCTCCACGACGGTTTACACTGAGGCAGTGGAGACAAGTTTTATTCACTTTCGACACATGTTAAGGTGTATCATGACCTAATAACTCAATACACAAAGTTTCACTTTATTTGGAGAACGCGTTCTGAATATATCGGAACAAATGTTACCCTGCGTTTCTTTATCCTTTCAGTATATTTACACTTCAACTTCGTCCCCTACGATAAAGTCTTATTCTTCAAACGGATCATAATTTCTGTTGGTAAACAGTGTGACGTATTATTTGAAAAGGCGTGGCTACGATAGAGCCGTTCATAATTTAATATTTACACCTTTATTTCCACTGCTTCAATATCCTTTACCGGAAGAGTGAAGGTCAATCTTCAATAACACCATTAGCCTTATCACCGCGCAATGGTAAGTCCGTTCCATTTTCTAGAATTATCATTGGTTGAAAAAATTTCACATTAGTACTTTCTAACATCCCGCCAAAATAATGCAACGTCAGCGACGTTACACATTAATGACGTCACTGACGTCATACATTTTGGCGTCAAAATTAAACACATGTAATAAAATCTAGAATTATCATTGGTTGAAAAAATTTCACATTAGTACTTTCTAACATCCCGCCAAAATAATGGTTTTTACTTAGACTATCATTTTCTCGCATAGAAAGTACTTGCTGTGATACAAATTTGATGTTTGTTGTGAAATATTAGGTTTTTCTGTATATAAATGTTTGAAAAAACGGATGAATGTGTTCAATAAACATGGAACTATTTTTGGCCGTAGTATGATTTTTTTTATTTGAGTAAATAGGCGGACCAGTCCAAATGCCAAACCCGGGGTAAGAAATGTTTTAAACAACATTTCGAAATAAGTAAAAAGTATATATTTTATATTAAATTTAGAAACAAAATGATAAAATGAGGTGTAAATATAAGTAATAAATTTCGTGTTTGATAAGTTCACCGAGTCTTGAACGTCATTAGGGCTGGTTAAAGCACGCGTGGAGTCCTTCGGACTCCACACACTTTAACCAGCCCTAATGACGTTCAAGACTCGGTGAACTTATCAAACACGAAATTTATTCCTTAATTGGACGTTGCACAATGTTTTGACGTATGACATCGCCGAGCACGCACGTTTTGCCACGGGTAGCTGCGAAAAAGCGTGCCGTCATTCACTATGTCGTCAACGTTGCTGTTCCAACAGCCTTTTTGAAAAAGCCGTAATATCACGAATTCTGTATAAAATTTAATAAGAGTATTTATTAGTGTAAATATAAGGATTGAGTTAATATTTGATGGTTTTCATTTGGGTAATGAAAACAGTTGGGTTGTTTAAAGTGGGTGAAGCCCACATGTCAAAACATTGTGCCAAGTCCAATAAATTATGAACGGCTCTATCGTAGCCACGCCTTTTTAAATAATACGTTAAACTGTTTATTAACAGAAATTATGATCCGTTTGATGAATAAGACGTTATCGTAGGGGACGAACTTGAAGTGTAAGTATATCTTGAATATTTAAATATATGATGAAACGTATCAATATGTAAGAATGGTGTAATAACAATTTCCTAAGATGACCTTTTATTGTTGTCAGTATATTATGCCGCAAGGAAACCATGCAGACTACAAGGCTAAAGAATAGATCAGTTTTTTCGTTGTTTTGTCATCAGGAACTTTTATGATGAATACAGCGAACACTCTTCCTTTTACTTTAGTTTTATTAGTCATGATTTGTGTCATGGCTTTAAATCACTCGAGAAGACTCGTCATATCACAGATAATGATGCCTTCATTCTACTATTCCTACTTCTTCTTCTTCTTATCCTACTACTGCTTCTAAGACTACTATTACAATTATAATAACTAAAAGTGCTATACAATTATTATTATTATTTTATTATTATTATTATTATTATTATTATTATTATTATTATTATTATTATTATTATTATTATTTTTGTAATTAATATTAATATTATTATTTATATTATTATTATTATTATTATTTCGCTACTTACTTGGTTTCTCTTTTTATCGACCTTAACATGTACACTGTACCCATTTAAATATTAGTCCATTGTTATGAAATTTGGATAATATTTGTTCAGGTTAAGTCTGGAAAATATTTTTTTTTCACGGCCAACCTGATAAGTCCGCATTTTGGCAATTCGTGTACCAACAAATGTCCAGGGACTTGTGAAGCTTGCCATTCATATTCAGATTGCATTGTCTGTAATTCAGGTTATTATGGAGAGATATGCACTTTTTAATGCCCTTCAGACTGTTTTAATAGAACTTGTAATAAAATTAGCGGTGATTGCAACAAATGCATCGACTATTTTGCAGGTTTTAAATGCGATAAATGCATGCCAGAAATGTATGGAACACCATGTGAAAACGAATGTCCAGTCAACTGTGCAACGTGTAACTCATCCGAATATTGCAGCATATGCAATGTGGGTTTTTATGGCAATTCATGTTTGAATCAGTGCCCGGATGGCTGTCTCTTAAACACATGTGATTCATCTACAGGAATATGCGATTTCGGATGTAAACCTAACTGCACTGGGCCAAAATGTGGGGTTTGTCCAACTACAATAATCGATAATACTAACTGCAATAAAAACTATGAACACGATTGTAATAAATCATATCCGGGCATCTGCCAAAACGGACTTTGCGATCAGAAAGGTCGTGTATAAATGGTTATTTTGGCGAACGGTGCACTCATCAGTGTTCTTCAAATTGTTTAAATGGCCGTTGTGACAAAAATTGGACATGCTACAGTTGTGTCCATGGATATTATGGAAATGAGTGTGGTTTGAAGTGTCCAGATTCATGTAAAACAAGTTTGAATGAATACTGTAGAACATGTAATATTGACGATTTAAAACCTGTGTTAAACAATGCAGTTCATGAAGTTCTTCAGCGGACATTTGTTTGACATGCAGTATAGGTTGGTACGGTATACACAACGACAATAAAACTTTTGTTTGTGATAAAACCTGTCATGAGAATTGTTTTAACAGATAATGTGATGCTCTTAATCACACCGTTCAACCCGATAAGATGAATGCCGTGGGTAAGACGACGGCAGTTGCTTGTGTACATGAACGTTTTTCGGCGAAACTGAGTATTGGCCTGATTTTTACATTTTCCGGCAATATCAAAGCAGAAAAAAATATACATATTGATTCCCTGTTTGTTAAGGACTCTACTGACGAAA
>JAZAYU010001600.1:0-20606 GCA_038501625.1 Corbicula japonica | reverse complement strand
ATCCACCCGATCCAAGTTTATTAGCCTACTAGTAGTAGAAATTTATTAGTCTTTTTAGCCTACTACTAGTAGTAAAAAAATGTGAATTTCAGCCTCAGCAGGCGGTTGTTTACTACTAGACTAGTAGCTAACAAATAACCAAAAGACTATGGAACCATTATTACTTGCAGACCAATCAAAATTGACCACATTTGCAGAAACCAACGCCATTTTGATGAAAATGGATCTGTTTTCTGTGGTGAGCGTTTTTTAACTTTAGGCCTATAATAAATTTTAACTGCCCAGTGGAATATATGTAAGACAAAGATATTACTCTTGACTTTACAATGTCCATTTGTTAGGCCTTGCTAGATGTAAACATTCCTTTTTTTCAGGAGTTTGCTGGATACTTTAGGTCAGTCGCTGAATGTGCGAAACTTAGGTCTAAAACAGATTTCTTAAAACCCCATGTTAAGTTACAGTTGTTCATCTACAATCATTTTACCAACCCGCATACGTTATTGTTGGGTAATTCTTTAATCCATGTGTTTACATAATTTTTTAAAAGACATTATGTAAAATGTTTAAATATCCTGGTGTCACGTATTTTGACGCACTTAAGCTTTTAATCCAAAACAACTTTTAAAATTGAATGTTCATTTTAAACTTAACATTAATATCATGAACATACATCCTTCCTTATTTGAATAAAACTGCAATTATGAAAAAATATCAAGAATTTGTTTGTAGAGCAAGAAACAAACATGACAACCCCAAAAATGCTAACTTTGGTTTTCACCCACATATTTTGACGCATGTAATGTAACCACATTTCTAATTAGTTAAAAGTAAGTTTACACACTCTCTTGCATCTGGCACAACAAAAGAACATGAATGGTGTTATTTAAATCATTTAGAATAAGATTTTGACAATTTTTGTATGGTAAAAAAATGGAAAACGGAATTTTATTAAAGATTCTGCATCTAGTCTCCTTTAAGTGCGAAAAGACATCACTCTTTGATGACTGGCGGTTTCTTCCCGGTTTTCCATGACTAACCATATCTCCTGAGGTAGTGTCCTTTGTAGGTTTAATATTTTGATATTGTAGAGTGAAAAATAACAATGATGATAAATTACAAATGAAGGTAAAAATGTATGGAAACAATATAACATGTAAGGGATTTACAACAAGGACAAATTTTAGTATAACATCATATTGCACTCATGCCCATCTCATGACTGATGCTAGATTTGTCATTTGTTGCTAACAAGAGAAAAATTTGTTTTAAATTGTGTAAAATAATACCAATATTAAGGATTTATTCAACAAGAGAAAAAGTATTAAGTGATTCGTGTCATTTTTACTATATCATTAAACAATGATGTTTTACTGGCTTCAGTTTGCATAATTTACACACTGTAATTTATTAAATGGTCAGATGAATGTTAACTGATCATTTTGCAGCATAATTACATCATTAGGATATCACATATTTGGGAACGAGATGAAAACAAACAGTGCGTCAAAATATATGGTGCGTCAAAATATGTGGTGTGACGGGATACGGAAGAAACGGAGCAAATGTTGCACAGGCATTTTCAGTAATAAATTAAATTTTATTAATCATAATAACTAGAGAATTGCCTAAAGAACATTTGAAAAATCGCGTTGCAGCTTTTTCCAATTTTACCGCATTTTATTGTTTTGATACCAACGTCAAGGTCATTTTAAGGGAGATAAGTTCGTTCTGTCACTCAATGTGACCTTTGCAGAGTTATCCTTCATGTATAGGTAAGATAAATGCAACTGTTTCTGTACAACGTAGTTTAAGATCATATTTTAAATGCCGAAATGGTCGAATCAATGTTACAATTTGCATTTGAGATCACAGAGTCCAAAAACAATGTATGGAATCAGCCACTCGGTAAATTAAGTACCAAAGACATGCCAATTTTTAAGCGCAATACAAATACAGGCGTCATATTATTAATATTTGAAAGGTCTTAATTGACAACTATCTCAAGCTTGTTCGAGCATCGGCACTGTAGTGTAAGCCGGGTAACGGAAGTTCCTATTCTAATCTAGGCAATGCATTTCACCTCAAAACTGCCACACTGGCGTTGTAGGCAATAACTCAGCTGAGCATTGGAAATGTAGTAGTATTCGAATCAAGCAGCATTGATAGCTCAGTTGGTGGAGCATCGATATGATTATCCGGAGATTCTATTCCCGTAGCGGGAGGCTTTTTTAAGACCCAAACTGCCGCACCATTAAATAATGTAAAATATACGCCCCTTCCCCCTAACCCTCACACACTAGACTAAATGCAGCATACGGACCGGCAAATATTTGTATACAGGATTATCTAATTTGGGTGTAGGCACACTATTATATTTACATCTATGATATCCTTTCTTCAGAAAAGACAGAGAATTGACTTCTCTGAAGAAGAAGTGTCCCGGTTGGAAGGATTTCGAGAAAGGGGTATGATTAGCACGAAAAAGTCGTGCAAGCCACTAATAGAGGAGGCAGCAGCGTCACTTGGCGTGTCAACAGCACGAGTTGAGGTAACTTATACTTGATCAAAAATAATTCATAGGCCTATTGATGATTGTGAATGATGCGTACGCTACCAGTAACTTAGTTACTAATGTTAATTGTATAACGTTGTCATTGAGCATTGTGCATTAAATTCAGATCTTTACTACTTCATACACCGTTAGAGTACAAGAAACATATACAACTGACCTGCTTTATTTCTTGACTTGTTCTTACGAATAAGCCTACTTAGTTTCATAAACCTAGCTTGCATACTGTTATAGATACAGTTGGACAATAATATCTAAATGCAGGGAGAACAAAAAAATAATGTCCTCCAATGAAGCCGATTGGAGACTTATAAAATGACATATATAGATCTCAAATCTCTTAGTTTCTCTCTAATCATATATCACGTGTATTAATATACTATGAATACATTATTAATTTAAAAATAGAATCTCCTATGTTAAAACCAGTAGAGGCTAAAATGGTTGATAATACAGATCATACCTTGACCTATGTATGTTTGCTTTCATAGCAATTACCAAAATGTGAAAGTTAGCTGAAGAAATGACAAAGTTATATCTGATGTTCAATTGTTATGATGATCAGACAACATGATCGGTATATATCACCCTTTTTACTTCTCAAAGGTCAGACACAAAAACTGAACAAAGTTGCACATTGGTCACATTACTAAATAAATGAGAACTTGGTTTTACGTGTAACAGGTGTCGCCTGCTTGTAAAAAGTTGAAATGTAGGCCTATGTTTGATCATATATGATAAAAATATTTAATTCCAGTTGATAACTACACCAAGGAACAACATGTGACACTTATATTCCATTTGAAAGGGGCATAACCAAAATATGGTGAAGTCTGTAATCATTTTTGTTGTCACCAATAGATGATATATTCCAATATTCCAATTATTAAGTGACTTGGACAAATACTTTCACTGTTACATGAAACATTAAGTTTAATGATCAAGTTGCATTTGAAACAGGCATAATTCAAAACAAGAATTGCCACTTCAAATTGCTTTGGTAAAAATATGCTTGTGGAATAGATGAAGCATACTGCATGCATATAATGTGAAAGATGCAAAGGATCATTTGTTTAAAGTCTGTAGTAGTAAATATCTAATATTTTTATAAAGAAGTTATAGTAGAAAATGACTAAGGGCCTATAACTCTGGCAAAAATAACTTGAGCAAAAACTCCTGACAATATGCACAACTAGGCTTAGTGACAAACATTTCTGTGAAATTTCATGAAATCCCCAAAGAGGTTTTGGAGAATAAGCATGAACAAGATTTTAATATAGAAGTCAGGTTTAGGGTTAGTTAAAACAAATCCGAGCAGAAATGAGATGATATGCACAACTAGGCTTGGTGACTCTCATGTGAAGTTTCAATGAAATCCCTCAAGCGGTTTCAGAGAAGGAAGAACAAGATTTAAGGTTAGGATTAGGCTTAGTTAAAATGTGACATAGGGCCCATAACTCGGCAAAAAATAATCTGAGCAGAAATTCCTTAACAATATGCATAACTAGGCTTGGTGACAAACACTCCTGTGAAGTTTCAATGAAATCCCTCGAGCAGTTTTGGAGAAGAAGCGAGGACAAGATATAGGATAAGGGTAAGGGTTAATTCAAAAATGACAAATTAACTTAAATTTTGCCTATAACTCGGCAAAAAATAATCCGATAAGTCTTGATGACAAACACTCCTGTGAAGATTCAATGAAATCCCTCAACGGTTTTGAAGGAAAAGGGAAGACAATATTTTGCCATACATTTCAGACAGACAGACAGACGGATGGATAGATGTATGGTGCGATTACTATTATGCCTCCCTTTGGAGGCATGAACTAGTCAAACAGGAGTTATGGTTCATGTTGTAAATGAGATATTCCATGAAAATTATATATTCAAAGATTTAAGTTAATAGGTCAAGTACTTTTTTTATAAGCAACATTAAGTTTCATTCAAAGTTGCAATTGAAAGGGGCATAGATATAAATATTGAAACAGGAGTTATCATTCTTGTTATCACAGATAGGGTGGTTAATGCTTATGACTTATTTGAAGTATGAAGTAAATTATCAATAGGACAAGTATTATAAAGTGATCGGACGTCATCCGACAATAGGATCCCTATGTGTCTACCTGCTATCGCAGGTGACACAAAACCATCTCTAACAAGAGTTATTTTGGCTCGGACAAGCCCCATTAAGACAAAAGTATAAATTTAAATTACACTGTTGAATGGACTTAAATCATGAATGAGTTAACAATCATCATAATCTGCAAATTTTCCTTATCTTATACTGCTATCATTTCATTAAAGATGTGGATAGGAAACAGGAATTCAAAGGCCAAGCGTCAAGCTAGTGGCACTTGCCAGGTTGCCCACAAGAAAATTTACATTCAAGGTCCAAATGCCTACTCACATTTTGTGAGTAGTCAAAAAAGAGGTATGGTTATTTATTTAAAACAAATATTGCTAACACTATTTTCCATTTAATTTCAAATAATCCACCTCTATTTGTAGAGATGGGACCGAATATTCAAACACTCCAATATTTGGTTTGATAATGAATAAAAATACACTTTTTGTATCAAAAATTAATACTAGTGTCCAAAAGAAACGATACCAAACTTACAATAAAATGTTTGTTTTAGAACTGATCCATCTGTAAATTATGTTTGTGCATATAAAGGATTGATGAAATTGTGTTATGTACACATGCATGATAATGATAATAGGTCTCTGGAATGAACTAGACCTATTGAAATGTTCTATTGCATACAATAAATTGTATGTCCTTGCAAACAAGTGGTATTGTTTCTTTTGGACACTAGTATATTTAGGAATTTGTTAAAAATATATACATGGGTTGTCTCATCAATAGACTTTTGCATTAAAATTACTGGGCTTGTCCATAACGAAATGTGTCTTTAGTGGCCTAAAGGGTCAACACCACTTATTGGTCTATAAATACAACCCTTAAAAAAATCACATGAACAGTACTTGATTTAATTTTCTTTTAGTTAAACAGAAGATGAACGAAGAATTAATGTTTTTTTGGTCTGGCACATGTTTGCATCAACCTTAGTTTAAATACAAATTAGTTAACAAAGATGGTGGACTCAGATTTAAGTCGAATAAAATTTGAATATGGGCCAAAAAAATTGTATTCAATCCCATCACTACTATTTTGTTAAAGCTAAATGCTCCAACAACTTATTTATTTTTGTTTTCTTTAAGTAGTGATTGTTCATAAGAATATACATCATATGTGAAAAGTCACTGGTGGCTTATCTGTATCTACACTGGTGGCACAGGCGATACATTATTAAATAATAATGAATTAAATGTAGTAATGGGTAATACCATATATATAACTTAAAGATAAAGCATTAAATGCCCATGAGAAGATAATGTATATTATTTCTTGTGCTTAGAAGTGTAAGAATTTATTGAGTACTGTGATCATCAGAAGGTAAACTCAATTTAAGGGTTAGAAAATGCTATTTGATGCAAAGGGCAAGATCTGCGGCATGTTCAAAAGTGTTCAGGTTCTGTACAGTTCAGTTTAGCTACATTATCAACATTACATATACATGTACTAAGGTAGTCTAAACACAATCTGCGATTCATTGAAATAATGGCAAAGAATATCCAACATTATAGTTTTATAATAAGCAACAACTTTAAATTCTCTTCCCCCACAGACCCTGGTTTCAATTGACCTCCAACAGTTTTTCATTGGAATAAAATTTCAAAGGCCTTTTTGTTATCTGAATTTGATTCAATTTGGTCATTCTTGTTTCACTTGCATTGTCTGTTTCTTTCAAGTATTGCACATGACTTTTACGATTGTAGATATATGTGCTCAAATAAAAATTTTCCATAGCACCAAGTGCAAAATTTGATGTATAGATCTGAACTGCTTGAAACTGGGATGAAAATCTAATGAATTGATGATTTTAAATACAAAATGTAGAAATAAGAACAGCACGCTGTTCTGATATCAGTATCAACCTGGTATAAATTTTTGCATCTTTATTTTAAATAGGTGAAATGGATGGACCAACATTTTTAAAACAAACATCTGAAAAATGGCGAAGTCTTTCTACATTAGAGAAAGAAAAATTCAGTATTGAGGCGGCTGAAAAAAGGAAAACCCCAATGACAGGCCTTGAGAGAAAAATCATTATTGAAAAACAACTCAAAATAATTTCACAGTCGGTATGGTCATTGTTTATACCTTAAATTCCTTTTAAACACCATCCACTAATAAATGCCCAATCTCCATAAGTATTGCTAAATATCCTTTAGAATGTAATATAAGAATTAAAATAATTAATACAAATTTCAAGTGCCCTTCTTTTAGGAAATTTAACTCCCCTGGGGGTGTTTAATAGGAACTTTAAGGTAAACATTACTAACCCTTTATTCCATGGATATTCCTTCATTCCATTGATATTCCTTTATCTCAGATCTCTTGGCACATATCTGCTAACTAATTAACATCTACATTTTATTATTTCCCATCAAGAGGTGTATGGATGTGCTGGATAATTTGTATCAGTACTGGTCACCCATTTATAAATGGTGTATCCACAAAGTAAAGGGTTAAACTAAAGTTATTTTGTTCACTTAATCAATTTTATGGATATTGATGAACTCAAATTGGTTGCAAAGATTTACAGAAGGTCATTTATCACAAACTTCAATCAGTTTTGAAATGAAATTTTTGAAGTTAAGCTAAGTTTTACCAATTTAACAGAACCATTTTTTGTGTTCCTTAAAGAATATTCTCATTTTTTAAAGAAATTATAGTTCTAAATGGTGCTTTTTATTACAGTGTGACATCCTCCAAACTCAAGGTTTTGAATTTGGAGGGATTGGGCATGACCCAAGAAGTCTTTATCCAGATGCCATAATAGGGACACCAAAAGCAGCCCAATTCTTCAACAAAGTAGAAATGTGCAACCAATACCGAACTTACTTCAATGTTCAAGGTAAACAGCAAATTTTAAATAACTTTTCTAGCTTTTTAATTTATACCCTGTCATAATCAACAACTTATTCCAATGTATTATGGCAAGCAGTTTGCACAATTAATTTGATATTCATGATTATCGACCAATAACTGTAGATTTCGGTCAATACCGTAGTTAGTGAAGATAATTTTTGTTACTGCCCATTGTATATGGTTATTGGTGAAAACCCTAGATATTGGGCAATAACCATAGTTATTATCAATAACTATGGTTATCAGACCAATAACTGATGAAATTGCCGAAAACTATAGCTACCGAATGAAAACCATACTTCTTGATGTTAACTGTGGTTAATGGGCAATACCTAGGGTTTTCACCAATAACTATGGATATCGGAATTATTGTGCAACTGGCACAAAACTCTATAGATCAATCAATTTCCTAGGTTATCGTTTTGTCTGGCATGCAGTTTGCTCAAATAATCCAATATCTATAGTAATCAACCAATAACTATGAATATTGTTCAGATAACCATAGATATTGATGATAACTAGGGTTTACCGGCCAATAACCATAGTTATTGGTGAAAGCTCAAGTTATAGGTCAATAATCATGGTTTTAATCTATATCTGTTGCACAATAATTCCTATATTCATAGTTTTTGATGAAAATCCTAGATATTGCCCGTTTACCAAGGTTTACACCAAGAACAACTGTTTTTGGTCGGTAACTATAGTTTTCGGCGATATCCATAGAGATTGGTCCAATATCTTTAGTTATTTACAATAAGTATGTTTAATGCTCGATATCTAGGGTTTTCACCAATAACGATAGATACTGGGCAGCAACCCTAGTTATTGTCAATAACTCTGGTTATAGGCCCGATATCTATAGAGATGGGTCTATTACTATGGATATTGGGTTAATTGTGCAATCTGCTTGCCAAAGGTATTTCATTTGAGAATCACTTTCAAAATAAATGAAGTTAATGTATACATGTACTTAATATGAAAAAATTGAACTGCACAGAAATCCTGTAAATTATTCATCATGCTATTCTGTGTTAGATTATGTAAAGATGAAAATAAAAACATGCACTTTCATATTTTGAAGGGAAAATAGAGTTTCAAAATATACTTTCAGAATTTAAGCATAATAACTGTATTACAATTGAAACATTATAGCTACAGTGCCTGGATCAAAAGTGAGGTTGTAAAAGTACTGTAGCTGTAATGTGAATGGTTATCTTATTCCCCACACTCCTACATGTATGTAGAGATCATTAAAACCTTTAGTACATTACGAAACTTGTAACCCCATAAGTAATTAATGTAATGTATTGTGAATGAATATATGCTACCTGTTGATCCTTTGTCAAAAATTACCAAATCGGATGCACGATACACGATAGACGGACGCACCATAGACGCAAATTTTGTAACATTAAACGTTCATAGTACTGTTATAGTGTAACCAATATCTGGAGTGTTTATCACCATACCCTGCACCCAATTTAAAAACGATAAATAATTTATGTTAACAATAGGTTAAAAATCTAACACAGATGAAGTAAATCATTTTATATTTTAAAAAGGTATTGAATAAAATAATGTTTTAAAGCAGGTGCCACATTGGAAACAGAAGATGTCAGAGAGAAGCTTCGCAGGGTGGTCACAAACAAATTCAAGAAATGTTGGGGTATGTTTGACACCTACCTTTAACATAGGTGTATTATAATACATTTGATCCAATAAACATATTGAAACAGGAGTCCACTGAATTTTAAACCCTTTGTATGCTTGTTCATTAATCACAGTATTTTGGTTTTGACAGGATATGTGAGGATATATCACTTGTCTGGGTATCAAATTACCAGATCCACAGGCAATATATCATCACTATCCTATCAAGAAACCAAATTTTTTTTATTATACTGCAAAGCATTTTTAGGCAAAAGAGAATAAAAGCATTGAATGTTCATTTTTTGCTCATTTTATTTCAAATTGCACATCAATTTTCCTTTTTGAGAAACTCAAAAACACCTGTATGACTTGACTAATTTACTTGTGTGATGTCACCCACTATAAACTAATATTTAAAAAATAATGTATCTATTCTTGGGTTTGACAGAACACACATTATAATGTTAATTGTTTTGGTATTTATGGTATCAATGTTTTACAAATGTAGAAGTCTAAACAATGATGACATTATGCAATGATAATGATTTTAGTTATACTTTATTGTATCATTTTTGTTGGTTCAATATTGGATACTCTCTTCTATCAAAAAGTTGGTTTTTATGACAAGGTGCAATAAATAAATAACATTGATTTTTTGCTGCAGCTTCAGAGTCATTTATGTTTTCAGAATTGGCCACTGGATCAGACAAAATCCCATTTCATGATATAAAGCTAGGGAAGATAAGCGTCAAAATGGTTGGAGAGCATGTAGATCATCTGAAGTTCCAAAGGCCCAGCAATTATGGCAAATCAAGCTTGAGCTTAATTGACCAAAACTTGCTATCCCTGGAAGTTAGGTAACCATTAATTATTCTAGGATAATAAAACTTCGTAAACAGTACAAGTTAATAGTGTACTTGAAATTACAGTAAAATATTCTAAAAATGGCCAAACGTTTTGAATAATTATCACAGACATAGAGACTATTTCTTGTTGCAAACTCACTTGCAAAGTTAAATGTTAGGTAATAATTTCTTACATCAAATGAATATATTTGGTGTTGTTTTTTTTTTATTTAAAGTTTGCTCCTTATGAGATTGTATCTATCTGCTTGTCAAAAAGAAATTATTATAACAAAACAATGAGAGGCAACAAATTGTTTGATAATATCATATTTATGTATGTTTACCCTTTACTCCATGGATATGACTTACACACATCAGGCTAAATGTAGGTAACAGAGTGCACATGCATGCAGTCTGATCAGGAAATATGGTTCCCTTCTTGATCTCAAGTATCCAAATCAGAATCTAACAGCAGCAAGTTCAGACCATATATAGATCTAGATCAGATTTGCTGGCTGATCTGGGTCTACACTGGTTGCACATGCAATATTTACCAGCATTGTCTTTGGGTAAAGGTATAACCAATATTGAATTGACCACTTTTGTGTTTTCATATTAGTTATCAGAAGGCATCGGAGTCTGACAATCAACCTACAGTGACAACAGACCAAGCCAATGAGACAATTACCACAAGGTTATTTTTCATGTTTTACAGAGTTTAGCAAGGGGTTTAACTGAAATATATCAATATAGCAGTTCATTTATTCTCTGTCTCCACTAGCTCCTGAGCCATAATTAGTACATCATGTACTATCATTTAGGTATACATATTTAAACAAATATAATATTAATGTGAAAAAAATGAATTGTTAGATCTGTTTTAGAAAACACATCAGTTCTTTGTAGTTTATCCCATTAATTTAACTTATACAAGGAAGTACAGCAATATCCTCCGCCACACGAGGGAATGTTGAAAAGGTTATAAATGCTTAAAGGAAAATGAAAAGTAAAAATGTGTTCAATTTTTGTATGAAAACTTTTCAACACTGGGCTCACCATTACAGTAAAACCCCTTTAACCTCCACTACTGACCTTGACCTAACCCATCAATGTTATTGTTGAAACATATGCTTCACATATTGTCTCAGTGAGGTGAATATTCAGTGACCTTGACCTTGAGCCAGAAAGAACATCGTCTCTTCTAGGTCAAAATATAATGAAAAGTTCATGAAGTTCTTGCTTGGGGTTAAGAAGTTATGGAGCGTCACAAAATAGAATTTTAAAATCTTTAAACACAACTTGAGTACTGTGATCATCAACTTGAGTTGGCCTGGTTGGGGAATGGGTTCTGCACATCATCTTGATCAGATGATTATTTGACAAAAGTTGCATGAATTTACTTATGGGGGTTTAAAAATTATAGGGCAGACACAAAATACATGGTTCAAACCTTGAAACACCACTGGTGACCTTGTCAAAATAAACCAAATACCCTTAAGCAATAAATTGTCAAAGAAGTTTGATAACCTTAAATTGTTACCAATACCATAAAGAAAAAATGAAGAAAAAATCTATAAAATTTGCATTTCTTAAACTTTAAATTTCTATTTTAAATCATTTTATTATATTTTACTATTTTTATTTATGTTATAATGTAATAATAAGTGGGGTCCACTTATTAAACGGTGGCATATTGTTCATAATGTGTGATACAGTTACACCTAAATTTCAATATAAGATAATAGTTTTGGATGGAAAATACATAAATTATAAAATAACCATTTAAACAAATGTGCCCAAATGGCTTCACTATTTTACTTTTTTTCAGTTCAAACCAGATGAATACTTTAATCCTCCCTGAGGAAAAAGGTAGAACTTACAACTATTTAATAATTTGTTTTTTTGTTACCTAAAAAGACCACAATATTAGATTTTGATTTATGATATACCAAAAATGTATTCCGAACACAACATATTTTGGTAACAAGAAGAAAAGGTTAGTTAGTTATGTGTGCTTTTTAACACTTAACAAAATATTTTAAGCCTTTACTCCATATAAATCATATAAATGCCTTTTATTACATAGTTGGGCAGTTTAGATCCAGATAAGCAAGCACATCTGTGTCATTTGATCTGGATCTACAATTTTTACATTCTGGTCAGAAATAGCCTTATGAATCTAAAAGTGAACAGTTTAGAAACTGATCAAATCACAAGAATGTTCCAGCTGATCTGGATCTAAACTATGTACCCATGCAGTTAAGCCTTATCTGTTGAGTAAATTTGATCTTTACAATGTTGTTAAACAGCTCTTAATATTTAATATTTTAGTTGACATTCTAAGAGAAGCCTTAGTGTCCATAGTGCAGCACGAGGCAACAAATGATGAGGCAACAAATGATGACGATAACACTGTAACATTAGGTATCATACATTTTTACACTAGCAGATTTTTAAAAACATACGTTCTTTGTAGACTGTATATATAGTTATAAGATCTTATACAACTTTTATTCATCATCCTTACAAATGAAGTGTTTGCTTTACAGCACTTATTTTAGTTTTTTTTTCTATCTTGCATGGTCAAGGTGAAAACTTGTCCATAAAAGGAGAATTTACTACTCAATTCAAAATGAATGCAAGAACTGAACATGTTAATGCCTAGTGATTTTTTAGTAAGTGGAAGATATAAGTTCCAGACTTGTCAAATATACTTCTTCATGCATAAATTTTCTATGATGATGGCATAGGAATAAATATAAAGTCACTTAAAACATGTGAACTACTTTTGAAAGAAATTACTGTTGAACCAGTAAGGTTTACTACTTGCAGTATAAGATCAATTATTTCATTATTACTTCTTAATATTTGTTTTTGTTTTATGTAAAACAGAAAAAGAAAACAGAGTCACTGAAGTGATGGTGGAAGAGCTTCAAAAATTAAATAACCCAGGTAATACATTTGTTTAGTCTAGTTGTTCAATTTCACTGCAATAATATCTATGAAAGTATTCTGAATCTTCATATAATTGTCAGATGCAAGTTTAGGTAAAATTGATATATCAAGTATTTCTTGTTTTGTTACAGATGCATGTCAAAACTTGGAAGTGGTTCTCTCCATTAACACTGTTAATTTTAGAAGTACATGTTTCCCATCCCACCAGTCAAAATATAAAATAAAAAAAATGACAAAAAAATGTGCTGGTTTGTAATCTCCATTTGCACACACCACTAAACTGTGCTGGTTTGTCACCTCCATATGTAGATTACACAAAAACTGTGCTGGTGTGTTGCCTCCATTTGTAGATTACACAAAAACTGTGCTGGCATGTCACCTCCATTTGTAGATTACACAAAAACTGTGCTGGTTTGTCACGTCCATTTGTAGATTGCACAAAAACTGTGCTTGCCTGTCACCTCCATTTGTAGATTACACAAAACTGTGCAGGTTTGTCACCTCCATTTGTAGATTACACAAAAACTGTGCTGGCGTGTCACCTTTATTTGTAGATTTCAGAAAAACTGTGCTGGTTTGTCACCTCCGTTTGCAGATTACAGAAAAACTGTGCTGACTTGTCACCTCCATTTGTAGATTACACAAAAACTGTGTTTGTCACCTCCATTTGTAGATTACACAAAAACTGTGCTGGCTTGTCACCTCCATTTGTAGATTACACAAAAACTGTGCTGGTTTGTCACCTCCATTTGTAGATTAAACAAAAACTGTGCTGGTTCGTCACCTCCATTAGCAGATTACACAAAAACTGTGCTGGCTTGTAGCATCCATTTGTAGATTGCACAAAAATTGTGCTTGCATGTCACCTTCATTTATAGATTACACAAAAACTGTGCTGGTGTGTCACCTTCATATGTAGATTACACAAAAACTGTGCTGGCTTGTCACCTCCATTTGTAGATTACAGAAAAACTGTGCAGGTTTGTCACCTCCATTTGTAGATTACACAAAAACTGTGCTGGCTTGTAGCATCCATTTGTAGATTGCACAAAAATTGTGCTTGCATGTCACCTCCATTTATAGATTACACAAAAACTGTGCTGGTGTGTCACCTTCATATGTAGATTACACAAAAACTGTGCTGGCTTGTCACCTCCATTTGTAGATTACAGAAAAACTGTGCAGGTTTGTCACCTCCATTTGTAGATTACACAAAAACTGTGCTGGCGTGTCACCTTCATATGTAGATTACACAAAAACTGTGCTGGTTTGTCACCTCCATTTGTAGTTTACACAAAAACTGTGCTGGCGTGTCACCTCCATTTGTAGATTGCACAAAAACTGTGCTGGCTTGTCACCTCTATTTGTAGATTACAGAATAACAGTGCTGGTTTGTCACCTCCATTTGTAGATTACACAAAAACTGTGCTGGTTTGTCACCTTCATTTGTAGATTACACAAACACTGTGCTTGCGTGTCACCTCCATTTGTAGATTACACAAAAACTGTGCTGGTTTGTCACCTGCATTTGTAGATTACACAAAAACTGTGCTAGTTTGTTTGCCACAAAACCTTTTTCTGGTTTTTCATTTCTGTATCAGTATTGCTTCTCTAGCCATTTAAAAATCTGAACAGTCCAATTTCAAGCTAACTGGTAAATACTGACAATTTTTTCATATTTGTTCATAATATTTTTGTTCCTATTCTTCTTTCTTGCTGGAATTGATTCTGAAAAGATAAAAGTATAATTTATACGTGTATGTTGTTGCTGTGTGTAGCAGCAGCAATATGCACAGGTTCAAAAGCATTATTTTTAGTAGAAAGAATTTGCTTGTTTTCTCCTTAATTAAACAAATTTTGCTTGTTTCATGTATTCATGTGACAGTGTATTACTCACTTTTTTCTTTTGATTTAGCCAGGCCAATAATTTATTATTTTAACAGATTCTTAACAGATTTAAACTTGAGTATGCTGGCTCAGCCAGGCTGTTCCATAGCTTTTAAGATTCCTGCACTGAGTTGTCATTTTAATTAAGTACTAATGCATGAAGCTGCTTGGTTATCTTTTAATGCTTTCTGTACATTTAGAACATCAATCTTTTTATAATCAAATACATTGTCTACAAACCTGTGTAAAACCTGTCAACAAAGACCCAGTGCTCTCACTAGAGGGAGACTTGGGAGAAGTAGTCTCCCAAAAGTGATGAGACTTCTCCCTTCTATGTGCTATGGGAGAAGTCATTTTGTGTGGACTATAATTATAGGGAAAGAATGCTGTTGACTGAAAAACTTCTCCTAATTTACTAAAACTGTGACAAAACTTCTCCCTGATGTGCAAGTCTAGTGAGAGACCTGAGACCACTCAAGGGAGAACCCAAAAATGGTCTTTAAAGGCAGGTGGTCTTTGTTCACAGGTAAATTTGTTCTTTAAATAAGTCAGTTGGACAAATAAAATTTTATTCTTTGTTCAGAGGTGGTCTTTTTATACAGGTGGTTATTACCACAGGTTTGACTGTAATGGCGATACTTGTTCGTATATGAAATACAGTCTCTACACCAAATACACATAATATTAAACTTATTCTGTATTTGTACAACAGATGAACAGGATGAAAGAAATGCAGCTATCAACAAGAGCTGTCAGAGGAGACAGCATGCTCGACTATTCGAATCATTTGAAACAAATGCAATTTGAAGATTAAAACAGTAACAACTATGGCCATACATTCATGTGCAATCAGTAAAAATATTAACAAATATTAACAAGTGAATGGTAAGGGAAAAATTCATTTCAAATAACAGAAATAATTTCTTAATGTACCATAAATATTAAACTGAAAAGGGGAATAACTATGAAATATTTCTGAAGTTGTTAGAAAACTTGTTAGAAATTTTTTTATTAGAGATATTTACTTTTAGTCAATTATCAATCACTTCAGTAATGTTACAGAAAAGAACTGACCTAAAGGCATGGAAATGGTACACGACTCACCAGCTTGTCATGGTGAACATTTCTGGCAAGTTACTATATTCCTAATGTATTTAAAACCCTGACAAGAAAATTCTATTTTAGTAGCAGTGACCTTGGACCTACAGGCATGGGCATGGTACGGGACACACCAACTTGTCATGATGACCATTTGTGTCAAGTTATTTTGAAATCACTCTATTCCTAACGAAGTTACAGCCCGGACAAGAGAATTCTATTTTTAGTAACAGTGACCTTGACCTACAGGCATGGTCATGGTATGGGATACAACACCCTGTCATTGTGAACAATTGTGCCAAGTTATTTTGAAATCCGTCCATTTATAATGAAGTTACATCCCGGACAAGAAAATTCTGTTTTAAGTAACAGTGACCTGGACCTTCAGGCTTGGGTATTGTGTGGACACACTGCCTTGTCATAGTGAACGTTTGTGCAAAGTTATTTTGAAATCCCTCCATTCATAACAAAGTAACAGCACGGACAAGAGAATTCTATTTTTTGTAAGATTGACCTTGACCTTTGACCTACAGGCATGGGCATGGTACGCGACACACCACCCTGTCATAGTGAACATTTGTGTCAAGTTATTTCGAAATCCCTCCATTCAAAACAAAGTTACAGCCTGGACAAGAAAATTCTATTTTTAGTAACAGTCACCTTGACCTTGGATCTACAGCCATGGGTATTGTGCGGACACACAGCCTTGTCATTGTGAACATTTGTGTCAAGTTATATTGAAATCCCTCCATTCATAACAAAGTTACAGCCCGGACAAGAAAATTCTATTTTTTGTCACAGTGACCTTGACCTTCGACCTACAGGCATAGGTATTGTACGCGACACACCGCCTTGTCATGGTGAACATTTGTGCCAAGTTATTTTGAAATCCCTCCATTAATAATGAAGTTAAGGGCCAAGTGTATATTTTGCTTAACACAAAATGTAAGTGGAAAAGGGGCATAATTTGAAAAATATTGAAAGCAGGGTTATGGGTCTTGTTGGTTATGATGTAGATTTTGATGGTGAAAATATATTTCAAGTTTCAAGGCAATATCTCAAGTAGTTTTGAAGTTATGGGCAAAATGCATATTTTGCTTAACACAAAATATAAGAAAAAAAGGGGCATAACTTGAAATATATTGACAGCAGAGTTATGGGTCTTGTTGGTAATGATGTAGAATTTGATGGTGAATATATATTCCAAATTTCAAGTTGATATCTCCAGTAGTTTATAAGTTATGGACCAAAGTGCATATTTTCCTTAACGCAAAATTTAAGTGAAAAAGGGGCATAACTTAAAAAATATTTGTAGCAGAGTTATGGGTCTTGTTGGTAATGATGTAGAATTTGATGGTGAATATATATTTCAAGTTTGAAGTTGATATCATAAGTAGTTTTTAAGTTATGGACCAAAGTGCATATTTTGTTTAACGGACGGAGCCGCCGACGCCGACGCCGACGCCGACACCGGGGTGAGTAGGATAGCTCCCCTATTCTTCGAATAGTCGAGCTAAAAAACAACATCTGCTTAAAAGAAAACAAAAAAAACCTGTTGGTAAGATGCAATCTTTTGAATATTTTCCATATTCAGTATAGGTGAGCTCTCGGGTTATCTAGTTTAACCTCTACTCATAGATATAGTCTGATCACATGGGCAAGCCATTTACTTTCAGATCATCTGATACATATGTACCATCTGATCAGGACCTACTCTGTCCACTTTTAGATTCACATGTTCCGACCAAGGCAGGTACAGAGTAGAACCAGACCAGATGGCTGATCTGGAACTAAATGAACTTTGTTTAGATATGTGACATATCCATGAAAATAACGGGCTAATCAGGCAATAATGAGTTTGTATTAAACAAGTATAAAACAAATTATGTGCAAGCCTTGTTTTTTATTTAGTTGAATCTCATGTAAGAGACTAATCCAGATATTTAATAGAAAAAAAGTATTAAAAATACACAGTTTTAATAACCAGGGCTCTATATTGAAAGTTTGGTGGTGCACTTTGTTTTCGATGAAATTTTATAAACCAATTTTGAAACTAATCAAAGATCTATAAAAAGCAGTTTTTAGTTATTTGCTCACCAAAGCTTTGGTTATTATTCAGGTACAAAACGAGTGAAAAAAGAAGGAAAGAAACACGGCACCAGTAAGTATAAGATATTTTTGTTATCTTTTAGGATTTCAGTCAAATAATGACAGACGAGACGGGATGGGACCAGACAAGACAGACAGACACCTGACATTTAGACAGATTCAGATTATAAATACATTGGTGCCATCTGATGAGTATCTGCACTTTTTCACTTTTTCTGCCAAAAATTAACTTATCAAATAAAAAACAGTGTCGATCCTTATTCTGGCACAGATGTGCAGTTGGTTGTTGATCTACACTGGTCTTATACATGTTAAGTGTAGATCCTGAGTTGGATCAACACTGTTCACCCATGCAACAAATGATAGTGTCTCTAGCTGGGAGCGAACCCGCACCGTCACGGCGACAGCGCCTAGCCATGCAATTCCTGCGACGTAACCGAGCTAACCGGGACAATGCCAAAAAACGTTGATCGGATAGCCCTGATATACGTAACAATCACTGCATGACATCGGTGAGGGGTTAATTTACTGACAACAGTACTGACATTTTGGCATGGAAAACAGTTGGATTGTTTAAAGTGCTTGAAGTCTGAAGGGCTTCCTGTGTACTTTAAACAATCCAATTATTTTTCATACCCAAATGAAAACCATCAAATATTGATTCAGTCCTTATATTTACACTAATACACTAAAGGTGTATCGGTGAAGTAAATGGTTAACACAAAAAAGTTGGATTGTTTAAAGTGGCTTGTCTGAAGGGCTTCCTGTGTACTTTAAACAATCCAATTATGTGTGAAGTAAATGGTTAACACAAAACTGTTTTTGTTCATTTACAGGTAAATTATACAATGTTGACTCCATCCTTGGAGTAAGGGGAGATGATGGCTCAAAGGAATTCGAGGTTAAGTGGACTGGATACAAGGACACAACTTGGGAGCCCGAGGAAAATCTTCCCCCCACACTTGTTCAGTCATTTTTTAAAAATTATTGATGTTAAAAGATTTGTGACAAACTTGTTACATATGTTTAAATCAGTTAGAACATGTAAATAATAATAATGATGTGCAAAACATTTCATGTCAAGCTCATGTGTGTTCTTTTTTTTAATGATTGAATCACTAATTGAAGTTTTTCATTTTGGCATGGAAAACAGTTGGATTGTTTAAAGTGCTTGAAGTCTGAAGGGCATGAAGGGCTTCCTGTGTACTTTAAACAATCCAATTATTTTTCATACCCAAATGAAAACCATTAAATATTGATTCAGTCCTTATATTTACACTAATAAATACTCTCATTATTATATAAATTGTTAAAAGGATTCATGGTATTACAGCCCAAGACAAATTTTGATCATGAATCCAGTATATATAATTACAAATGAACTTGTTTGAATTAATTTGGTTGTTGCCTCTGATCCTATATATGATATTCATTATTTCATAATCTGAAAATTTGCAAAAATGGCATTTTTTTCAAATATTAAAAACATTTTTAATTAATGATTTAGGGTTTTCTTTTGCCAAAATTCTACAAGCAGTGTTGCAAAGCGAAACATAATCTCATGCAAGTCTTTTCCATGTTAACGCTTTCTACCAAGAAATAAACTTATGAATCTAAAATCAAACCTCAGATGACACAGATATGACCACTGAAGGGGATCTACACAATTCACCCATGCAATTTTCATGATTGTATTTTTTAACAATAAATGAGAAGAAAATATAAAACTATTGCAGGTTGTGTTTGAGCGAGACGCTTCATGAACAGTAATAAAATGTTTATATTTGTCTCAGCTGCTTAGCGCTGGGTTGAGTGTTGACTCACTATTTTAGAAAAATATTATATATTGTGCAAAAAGTGAATATGATGAAGTGAAAATTGATTGCAGATAGCAGAAATATGACAGTGCCAGTTCAATTATAATCCAAGATTCATTATGATTTGTTAAGTAGCTAGTTTCAAGGTAATGGACCAAGTGCATATTTTGATAAAAGCAAATCTAAGTTAAAATGGAGCATACCTTGAACAAATGTTTGTATTAAACAATGACCTTGAACTAATGTTATTTGCGACAGAGTTATGGATCTTGTTGGACACCTACATCAGAGTAAGATAGATAGATTGATATGAATATTCCAAAATTTTGTAAAAATTTCTACTTTTCATTATTTTTTAGGCTTTGATAATTAATTCCTAGATTCTCATCCCCGCCCGCCCCTCAAAAATCACTCCACCCGAACGTTTTCTATTTTGAAAAAAAATGCGTACATCAAAATTTACATTATGAGTACGAATCGGTAGAATACAAAAACACAGTATGAAACATTGGGAAGCCGAAACATTTAAGTGCAAATCAGCAATTCATAGTCGGCTGGACTCTTATTTATATTTAAACTACACAAGCATCTTTAAAGACAGTGAGAATGATAAATAAGAATGAGAATCTAGGAATTAATTTTCTATTGCCTTACATAATAAATATTAACCACTAAGAC
>JAZAYU010001599.1:0-20698 GCA_038501625.1 Corbicula japonica | reverse complement strand
AGGTTAGTACTTTGTGTGAAGGTTAGTACTTTGTGTGAAGGTTAGTACTTTGTGTGAAGGTTAGTACTTTGTGTGAAGGTTAGTACTTTGTGTGAAGGTTAGTACTTTGTGTGAAGGTTAGTACTTTGTGTGAAGGTTAGTACTTTGTGTGAAGGTTAGTACTTTGTGTGAAGGTTAGTACTTTGTGTGAAGGTTAGTACTTTGTGTGAAGGTTAGTACTTGCGGGTACTCTCTTAAGAAGCAACAACTCTCCTCCCACAGCATCATTATGTTTCTCCTTCCCTTCAGAAGCAGCCTGCATCAAAACCTGTGTGAAGGTTAGTACTTGCGGGTACTCTCTTAAGAAGCAACAACTCTCCTCCCACAGCATCATTATGTTTCTCCTTCCCTTCAGAAGCAGCCTGCATCAAAACCTGTGTGAAGGTTAGTACTTGCGGGTACTCTCTTAAGAAGCAACAACTCTCCTCCCACAGCATCATTATGTTTCTCCTTCCCTTCAGAAGCAGCCTGCATCAAAACCTGTGTGAAGGTTAGTACTTGCGGGTACTCTCTTAAGAAGCAACAACTCTCCTCCCACAGCATCATTATGTTTCTCCTTCCCTTCAGAAGCAGCCTGCATCAAAACCTGTGTGAAGGTTAGTACTTGCGGGTACTATCTTAAGAAGCAACAACTCTCCTCCCACAGCATCATTATGTTTCTCCTTCCCTTCAGAAGCAGCCTGCATCAAAACCTGTGTGAAGGTTAGTACTTGCGGGCACTCTCTTAAGAAGCAATAACTCTCCTCCCACAGCATCATTATGTTTCTCCTTCCCTTCAGAAGCAGCCTGCATCAAAACCTGTGTGAAGGTTAGTACTTGCGGGTACTCTCTTAAGAAGCAATAACTCTCCTCCCACAGCATCATTATGTTTCTCCTTCCCTTCAGAAGCAGCCTGCATCAAAACCTGTGTGAAGGTTAGTACTTGCGGGTACTCTCTTAAGAAGCAACAACTCTCCTCCCACAGCATCATTATGTTTCTCCTTCCCTTCAGAAGCAGCCTGCATCAAAACCTGTGTGAAGGTTAGTACTTGCGGGTACTCTCTTAAGAAGCAACAACTCTCCTCCCACAGCATCATTATGTTTCTCCTTCCCTTCAGAAGCAGCCTGCATCAAAACCTGTGTGAAGGTTAGTACTTGCGGGTACTCTCTTAAGAAGCAACAACTCTCCTCCCACAGCATCATTATGTTTCTCCTTCCCTTCAGAAGCAGCCTGCATCAAAACCTGTGTGAAGGTTAGTACTTGCGGGTACTCTCTTAAGAAGCAACAACTCTCCTCCCACAGCATCATTATGTTTCTCCTTCCCTTCAGAAGCAGCCTGCATCAAAACCTGTGTGAAGGTTAGTACTTGCGGGTACTCTCTTAAGAAGCAATAACTCTCCTCCCACAGGAGTAACTGTTCTACTACTTATGATAATAGTGCAGCTATTGAGCAGCAGACACAGCTACTTATTTAACTAATTCTACTACTACTGCTACTGGAGTCCTTTCCGAGTCCTTTCCAAACTCAACCGTTATTGTGAATCTTTGATTAACATTAGGGTTGAAAATTAGCTTAACGTTTGTAAATTTTTTTATTTTGTTGTTGAAATGTTCTGTTTTTGACATTTTAAAAATCATTATTCGAGATGAAACTGATAGTCGTCTTAGCCTAGCTCTAACATTAAAAGTCCTTTCCGAACATAATTATTTCTTTACCATTGAAAGGAGTCCTATCCAGGCCTTCACTACAGAAAGCAGTCCTTTCAGAGCCCTTCCCACGGAAAGGAGACATTTTCGAGTCCTTTCCACGGAAAAGAGTCCTTTTCGAGTCCTTCCCATGGAAAGGAGACATTTTCAAGTCTTTCGAGTCCTTTCCACGGAAAAAATACATTTTTGAGTCATTCCCACGGAAAGGAAATATTTACGAGCCCTTCCCATTGAAAGGAGTCCTTTTCGAGTCTCCCACGGAAAGGAAATATTTACGAGCCCTTCCCACGGAAAGGAGTCCTTTTCGAGTCCTTCCCACGGAAAGGAGACATTTGCGAGCCCTTCCCACGGAAAGGAGTCCTTTTCGAGTCCTTCCCATGGAAAGGAGTCCTTTTCGAGTCCTTCCCACGGAAAGGAGTCCTTTTCGAGTCCTTCCCACGGAAAGAAGTCCTTTTCGAGTCCTTCCCACGGAAAGAAGTCCTTTTCGAGTCCTTCCCACGGAAAGGAATCCTTTTCGAGTCCTTCCCACGGAAAGGAGTCCTTTCAGAGCCCTTCCCACGGAAAGGAATCCTTTTCGAGTCCTTCCCACGGAAAGGAGTCCTTTACGAGTCCTTCCCCCGGAAAGGAGTCCTTTTCGAGTCCTTCCCACGGAAAGGAGACATTTTCAAGTCCTTCCCACGGAAAGGAGTCCTTTTCGAGTCCTTCCCACGGAAATGAGTCCTTTTCGAGTCCTTCCAACGGAAAGTCCATTTCGAGTCCTTCCCACGGAAAGGAGTCCTTTTCGAGTCCTTCCCCCGGAAAGGAGTCCTTTTCGAGTCCTTCCCACGGAAAGGAGACATTTTCGAGTCATTCCCACGGAAATAAGACATTTTCGAGTTCTTCCCACGGAAAGGAGTCCTTTTCGAGTCCTTCGCACGGAAAGGAGTCTTTTCCGAGTCCTTTCAGGTATCTAGTGGCTTTACAAAGATTGTATCATAGTACCACAAATTATTACATTTTTGGCAAGTTTTAACGCCGACACCCAAATTTATTTCAAAACTACAGCCGCAGTTTAAAATCACAACTGAATTTCTCAGCCAGTGTTCATGGAGATTAACTTTATGAATTAAAGATATTTTTCTCCTCATTTTATTAGGAAAAAAAACCATCTGTAAATACAAAAAGACAACACTTGAGATTGAAAGCGGGCGGTGGGGGTCAAAGGCCCAATTTTAATTTAAAACATAGTCTCAACAGAAGCTTCCTAAGTATCATCACAATTTCTCATTCCTAACTACAGTTATTGAAAAATAATACTGTTTTCTATTCTTAGTAACAATGACCTTGACCCCCAACAGCCGCTCCATTTTCGATTTCGCTTGTCGTCTTCACATAAGCAACATATACAGTAAGCTTCATCAAATATCTCATTCAAGACTAAAGTAATTGAGAAAAACTTTTTTCTATTTCTAGAAACAATGACTGACTCAAATGCCTTTCCCTTTCACTCACTAGCATCGTCTTCACATAAGCTACGTTTATAGCAAATGTTATCAAAATATCTTCTTCATAACGTAATTTGGTGAGAGGAAATTGTTTTCTATTGTTTAGGTAACAACAAACTTTACCTTTATCATGTGTTGTTACACCTATATACCAAAATGTGTTTAAATCCGTGAAAGCTTTTGCTAGCTATTATCTGGAACCTGTTTTTTCTCTATTTTACTAACAGTGACTTTGACATGGATCCTACCATCCTCAAAGTCAAAATTGACCTGTGTCTTGTGATGTTACTTCTGTTTTTAAACTTTGTAAAATCTGAAGCTTTTCATGAAATCGATGAAAAGGGAACTTTGAAAGCCATTGAACACGAAAAATATGAAAATTTTGCAGGCTCAGTTTGAATAAGCCTATTCATGCACAGTAATGGTAATGCATATCATTGTCCACGCCGCCAAGAGCAAACGTCTAGAAACTGTTTTCATATATTTAGTAGCACTGACCTTGAAATGGACCTCAACAGCCCCAAAATGGAACTTGATCCGTATAAATAAGAGTACATAATCGCACGTTAGATCCAAACGGTAGACTAAAGTATTAATTATTTGACATGTTAAAATAAAACAAAATAAAATTTTCCTTTTCAGTTTTTACTTCAAAGTACTTGGACTCAGTACTTTTAAAATGAAAACCATCAATTATAAAAAAAATTTCAGCACAATAGAAATCACAATAACAATCATCATATTCATGGCTTTGCTCGCCGGAACCTCTTTGGCCTGTACCAGCTATCACAAATCAGCCTCGTTTCCGAACTGCACTTAGCAACACAATGTCCATATTGCTCGTTCTCCTCGTCTCTGATTCTCTTTCTCTTACCAAGAACAATATTAGTGTCACTTGTTGACAGTCGAGGTTCCGCAGAAACGACAATTTTCCTGGGTTCAAACTGATCGCCGGAAGGAAAGCCAAACATTTCCGGTTCCGGGTTACTGGTGTACTTATTTAACCAGCGACTAACATGAACTTCGTCGCTTTCTTCTCGGTCCCAAGGACAGTAGAAGTGCGGTTGTGCTTCCAGACGATCAATCACAGCCTCGGTCTTACGTTGTACTTCCGGGAAATTCTCAAGACCAGCTGTAATAAATAAAATATGACTTTCAACTGTTGCATGAATTGTAAGGTACAGTGTAAAATTGAAAAACAAAAAAGAAGGTACATTCTGCGTTCATTTTAATTGAAGTTTAAGAGTTTTAAATTGTTATATTGAAGTTCAGATAGGAAAGGGTCGAATTTGAGTTCTTACAGTTAAAAGTAAAGGAGTGTATATCATCGCGAAAATTCGGTCCCGTTATATTTAATGCAACAAGAGTAACCAACAATGTGCTTATATGGATCAAGAAGTCATGTGTTCGTGTAATTATGCACCACCACGAATTAATACCGGTGTGGTTTTTAGTTAAATTTAGGAATTTTTGTTTAAAACAATTCAAAGCGTGCAGTTACTCACGGGTAAAGTATAGCTCATAAGCCTGTTTAAGGTATTTGTCTGTTTGGCTGATCTTCTCAAACCTGGCGTCTGACAATCGTGTGTACTTTTTCATCTCTGCTTCTGAAATGTTAAGTGATCCTTTTGATTCCTTAACGTTTCCGTGCACTGCAATATTTTTAAATTTTGCTGTAACATAGGATTCAAATCCGCGAAGCTCCAAAAGAAAATCTCATAAAAACGCATGGTAACTTTCGCACTTAGGGTCATGGTTAAAACAGCATAAAAATTAATTTATACCAAACAAATAATAAAGTTAGTATCCTGTCTTAACAATTATTTGGTTTCGGAATTGGAAAATTGCACCATTTCTGATTTTTTGAATGTATTAGAAATGCATATTCAGAAGCATAATGTAACAGTAAAGAAACCAACACATTAAAAACTAGAATGTGTCCTCGGGCACTGATGCCCCCACTGCTGCAACATAATTTTTAGTAAGAAAGAGCCATAACTGGTACAAATGGTCACAGGAAAAAATCTTTTCTTTACGATCATCTACACATCCTGCTTGATCATCTGTGCAAGTTTGAAAGAAATCTGCCTTTTAGTTTAGGAGGAGTTAATGCCACAAGATTTGGGGACGTACGGACGGACGTACGGACCAGTGCAACTATATATGCCTCCCACTTTGTGGGCGCATAAAAAACAGATACCAATAACACAAGATAGAAAAACATATCCAGGAGACCAATATAGAAGTATAGAAACAATCTCTTGGTATCTCCAAATTTGATTTATACTATAAGTAAGTAGCCTTCATTTAGTGGTCTCAAGTGAATGTTAGTGCTTACCACTGATTAATTTTGATACAAGTTCCTTCTTCTTTTCTGCCATATATGTCGCCATTTTCTCAAGGTCAAGGATATCAGAAGTCCTCTGCTGGTTCCAGTCATCATCGCTGATGTAAGATGAGGACCAGGAACCATGTGAATGACGATTTTCTTTCTTTATTTCTGGCAACGGCGGGTAAGTCCCATCCTTCACTGCCGTTCCGTCACCATCTGAAATTTATTTGTATATTAAACATTTCTTCAGTTCAGCTGTTCTTCCGTTATTTTTATTTACCTATGTAACATTATTTATTTCTTTATTTCTTTCTTTCTTTATATATATATATATATTTATTTATTTATTTATTTATTTATTTTATTTAATCTATTTATTTATCCATTTATTTACTTACTTACTTATCAACCATATACTATTATATGTAATTAAGGGATTGCCACACTCCTCCCACCTTTGTTCATCGATAAAAAGAAAATGATCAAAATCTCAATAATGGCAAAATGCCGTTCAATAAAACTTTGCACAATTGAATGTTACTAATGAATCTTTATTTTGCATACAATAGGACTCGTTAGAAAAGTAAAGAAAAAAAGCTTGACCTAAAAATTCCTTAAAATTCTATTTACATAAATTCACAATAACTAAACGATACAAAACATAATTTTAAATTACTTGAGCGCAATGATACTGACAAGAAAATGTTGTGTACTTTGTAAAAAAATTTCAACTACTAAAAGAGAAATCAGTGATTGTCATCGGTTTACGCGACCAGGAAGCGAACAGAAAATTGAAGGTCAAACACACTTTTACTAATATCTCCTAAAGTTTACATATGTAAGTCACGAGGACACAATAAATTGTTGTCAGTATCATATTACTCATGTGGGCATTTAAAATGATGTTTTGTGTTGTTTAGTTTTTGTGAATTTATGTAAATAGAAATTTAGGGAATTTTTAGATCTCGCTATTTTCCTTGACTTTTCTAACGTGTCTTACCATCTGCAAAATAAAGATACATTAATAACATACATTTGTGCAAAGTTTTGTTTAACGGCATTTTGCCGTTATTGAGATTTTGATAATTTTCTATTTATTGATGAACAAAGTTCGGAGGAGTGTGGCAATCCCTTAACTTGTTGGAAATAACAAAGCTTAACAAATACTGTAACATTTTTAAGATAGAATTTAAGATAACGTTATGTTTAAAACTATGCTGAAGAAACAAACTAAGAGTTGTGGACTTACCTCCCAACATTCCAGATGCCAGCCACTTTCGCAAAAAATATTTTGTGGTCATATTTGTAAAAATAATCGCTTAATAAACTTTGGCGGATTTTCCTGAGTGCGGTTGCTATGCAATTTCTTATCAGACATTATACAATGTACGTCACTGACGTTTGTGACGTTATAACGTCACGACGTCAGGAATTATGCCTCGTTTTGGCCTCGTATGATTCACAAATTTTAAGACATACTCCATGGGTATAAACATTATTCTGAATAATTTGTTTAAGCTACAAATCTGCAAATGTGTAGTTGTGATAATATTGAAATTTATATTAAACTTTAAAAATTCTCTTCGTGTCTACTTCCAGTTTCAACAGTAAATCATTTTACTGTATCTCTTTCAAACCCGACATACTCATTGCAAGCTCAATGAAAATGAAGAAAAATAGTGTCACGAGGCTATATTTTCATGTGAATGCTAAATTTATATGGTAAAATGCTTTAATTACATATCATAATTAAGAAATTCCGATTGCATCAAAACTCTTAGGTATGTTTGAAACTTTTTTTTACATATACGTGATTTACATTTATCTACAGTATGTAACTGCCATTTATCAAATAAAGAATGCAGCAAAATTTAGACAGAAATGAAAATGGTCTTTTTCTAGTATCTCATGGTACAAGTCCAATGTTGCATCCATATTGCTTTGATCAGTTGATGTTATGAGGTGTCAAAATGATATTTTTTTCAATTTGTATTATTAAAGGTATACTAGTGTTATTCAAATTTGATTTAAGAACATCGGATAAATGTGGACAATATGAATATGTATTACAAAGAATAAACAGATAAACGATAAAGTGTGGTACCTGGCGTGAAGTGTTTTTCTCTTTTTCTGTCAAAATAATGCACTTCCCATTCGAATACATCGAAAATGATGAATTACAATATCCACTTTGAATGTTCCCTACAGTGCACTGCCTACCAATTTATTTGTTGAAAAAACGTTTGCAAACTGGTTAATAAATCGACATCCAAACACATCTTCCGTTGTCGTATGTGATCACTTATCCATGAAAAAAGCATGCAAATCATGCCCACCTATGTTTTCCTAAAGGACAACTCAATCTTATTTGTGCAGTGTTTTAAAAATTATTAGAATCAGTAGTTTACAAACTCTTGACAAATAATAATAGTTCACCGAGACAACTTAATACTTGTGTGTTCATATGAAAACCTGTTTGGGGGTAGGAGGGGTGGGGACGTGTATAGATGATGCACCCTATAACCTGGTTCCATGGCAGTTACTCACAGGATTCTAAAATTCGTTTTTTTTAATGTGGTTCCTCTTTGGAACTGATGATTTTATAATCCATACTTTCTTTTCCTCTCTGCTTTTTGGCTGTGGGCAGGCTGTGTAAGCGTGGCTTTTCCTGATTCCTATTTTTCACTTTTTTATTAGCTGTTTTTTTACATTTTCTCGGGTCTTTTTATGAGAATATTTATGTGAAGTTTTCATGAGATATTTACCCAGCTTCTTTTCCGGCGACCATGTTCATTTAGTTTTCAAAGATATTTTAATAAACATTAAATCAGTCAAGAATGTAATCACTTTCAATACTCATCCGAAGAAAGTAATGAAAGCAGTGTTTAAATTTTTTCTGTTAATATATTTTCGTTTGATTTACAATTTTTCAACTAAAGAAAGAACACCCTTCTTTTTTACACCGTCAGCTTCAGGTAATTTTCATTTCATATACTGTTAAATCATTTTATTTCGCGGGGGTTTAATTTTCGCGTATTTCGCGCTACAGCAAGAGCGCGAAATTTTACACCAGCGAAATTAAACCATTTAACAGTGTTTCTTTATTGGAAAATACAGTTGCGCGAATTCATACCCCGCAAATTTCTTATTTACGGGTTTTGCGCGAAAATTCGTCTCCGCGAAATTAAATGATACCACAGTACTCTCGGCCAGCTGTGTAGGTGACACCGGCAGTCCAAATCTTTACATCTTCACTGCTTATCATTTGAGATGGATCTTAATTTGTATTATAAACAAATGCAAATAATTAGCTTGGCTTAAAGAGGGCTATATAACTTGGACAGTTTTTGCTGTGACAAAAACACGGAGACGTCGGAAGGACTATTCGTTTTAATACATACGTAAAGTCAAAAAGGGGTTTTAATTCTGTTTCCAGAGCTGTAAGGGCTTTTGGAATTTTTCCATTCGCAGAAATGCAGATTTAAGTCAAGTTATCAAATGAAGAGGAACACACAACTGGAGTATGAACACAATGATTTTCTGTTCTACATATATTTATGTATATGAAGTATTGTGTTGTTACACTTCTTAATTGTTTAATGAACCCGAACCTTTTAACTAAATATTTGCGGTATTTCGTGAGGTAAGCGATTTGCGCATATTAGAGAAAATAAAACTAACGTAAATAAAACCAGTTTTACAGTATTTATTTGTTGCATTTTTGAATTGTTAAATGAACCCGAACGTTTTCGTCGGGGTTATATGACAATATCTTCGGGGACAGTCCTGGCTTCAAGATTATAAAACTGAGAATGGAAACCATTCTCAAATCTCAAGCATTTGATTGGCTGAAATCGCGACAAGTCGCCAATACTGCCAATCAGATCCTTGAGATTTGAGGATAGAAGCGTGATTGTTACCTTTTTATTATATGCATAAAGAAGATGATTTGACACCGACTAAAACGTTCAGACAAAAGAAAGAAAAAGCTATCTATGTAGCAACATAATACCTTTTATTTATTTTTTCATATGTATCGTGTATCCTTTTGGGGATCCCGTTGAAGTATTTTCGTTATTACCATTTTCCTTTTTTCCTTAAAATGTTGCCGACACATTCACACTTTCCAAGTCAAATTTTTCGTTCGTTATAATTTTATCTGCATTAAATATTGTATTTAAAAAAAACAACATTAAAATATGCATTGAACTGTAATATAAACAGTATATTGTCTAAAAAATATTTATAGGAAAACAGTAAAAACAATGAGTGTGTGTCATACATTACAATTACAAGTGTATACATACGCTAGAAATACAAAAGGCTGTTCTTTAATGAACGAAGAATGTAACACACAGACACACATGCGGTTTATCTTTTTTAATTGTGTTTGTTTCTAAAACAACAATATAGAAATATCTGATATAGCAATTTTAACGGCGACTCTTATCAGTTACAGTCCTCTGCAAATACTTTGTTATGTTATCTTAACTTCTAAAATGGTGGCTCTAGTTGAAATGGCGGGAAACCCGGAGGCGGAGTTATAGTTGAAGAATTAATGGTGACCCATGTCATCGTAGTCCCTGTGTAAGGTGTTGTCACTATAGTGGTCGGTCCTACCGTAGTGCTAGGCGTAGGCGTAGGTTTAACGTTAAATACGTACACGTCAGTTGTTATTGCTTGGAATATTATCACACTTGATATCAAGAATATGTACCAGTACTTGTCTGCTGCCTATAAAAAAGACAAGACATTACTGACGGTGTGATCGGTGGATGACCCTCCCCCCCCCTCCCTCCACCCCGAGGTAAAACTTCGGAGTTTGTTCTATGGCACAGGAATAGTACATTAAGGAGTCACTCACATTGCAAATGGCGAAAACTTGCTAAAATTTCAAATTTCTTATAATATGTCATTAAATTAAAACTGGTTGTTGCTGAGAAATGCATTAATGGTACAATAGCATACTTTACAGATATATAAAGGGAAATAACTCTGTGAAAAATCGTGATAGTATTGGCAATACATAATTTGTGTGTTGCTTCCCATAAATCAGTCAATTCCAACTGGTGATTGCTAGAGAAAAAGCACAGACAAGTGTGGTCTTACATCATACTATTGAGTAATTCGAAGTAATTCATAACTCAAAACTCATTAAGCTAAAACACCCTGAACATCTTCCCTTGTTAGAGAAGCTTCCGATGAAGGGTCATTGAATTACAACGGATGGTTGATGAGAAATAGGCCTGATATGAATAGTCCGATATCATACTATATAAGCATTAAAAGGGCAAGAACCCTGTGAAAAATCAAACTTTATTACCTGGTTGTGTAAATTAAGCGTTTGATTTTGTTCTTAATTTAATTAAAAGGGAGGTAATTTTCTAAAACATTTACTGACAATATGTAAGTGAAGCTACCCTTAAAGTGATACTGATTTCAAGCCAGTGGTTCTGGTCATCTTTTTTTTTTAATTAAAAAGCGCGTTAAGCTTCTCGCTCTGTTTAATTTTTAAAAAATGTATGACCAGATACTAATAAATTCAAAAAAGAAACAAAATGGTTGAAAACAAAACTTACCAGGTCATTTTTTCGGTACCACCAATTCTGAAATAAATATACATGTTTTGCTTATAAATAGTACAATACAAAGAATTTTGAATACAATCATGTAATATACAGAAAAAAATCGTAACGTGATTATCATGAATAACCACACTCAGACAACCCAGCCTCTCCACACAGCTAAAGACAGAGAGGAAAAGAGAGCTGGGGTTTATAATATGTCACATTCAAATAAAACACCACAAATAATTACCACCTTAAAAGATAAAGGGCAAACGATTTGCCGCTGAGGGGTTAAACAAGGTTCTAATTTTGCTGTAAAAGAGCGACATAAATGCCTATTTCCAGCCCAGTGTTATCTGCATCAGCCTTACACTTGCCCAAAAAGGTACTAGTATTCATATTTACAGACATGCACAAGTTGTCTTAAGTAAATTATTTCCAACCCACCGATCACCTCGACAATGTTGCATGCAAAAGCACACAATCGCATAAAACATAAGAACCGATTGGCATTGCGAAACAAAAAGGTGGGTACTAAATAATCTTACTGAGATTAGGAATGAAGATTATAAAACTGAGATATGAAACCAGTCTCAAATCTCAAGCATCTGACTGGCCGAAATGGAGATAAGTCTCCAGTTCCTGTCTATCAGATCCTTGAGATTTGAGACTGGTTTCCATTCTCATTTTTATAATCTTGGGGCTAGATCACCTGGATCCAATTCCCAAATCATAATAATTATAAGCTCATTCATAATCGTGATCGTTCCGTGTGGCATTATGGTCACACCAGACGGCTCAGCGGTCATCGTTAATTTTATCATATTATCATGGCATCACAATCAAGACCGTGATTCTCACGCGGAATGTAAACCGTGTTACACCGGGTAATCACACGCGTGATTATTAACCAGTATCGTTAAGGGGTCGCAAACATTTCAAATGGCGAAAACAGGCTAAAATTTCGAAAAATGAATTTTGGGGGGAAATACTTATTGCCACCTAGATGTTCGTAAAGAAATGTATTTAGCTAAGGATGTAGTTAATGTTTGCAAGCTCAATTTAGTCTAATTCTTGTTCTAATTACCAAGCACATACTCAAACAAAAGAAAACCCGTTTGCATGAGAACTCTGAAATTCATGGACAATATACCAAACCAACTCATACCTGAAATAAGTATATGCTGGTCTACAATGTTTAGTGCCAATTCGTCAAAATAATGTTAGGGTTTTCAAGAAATTCAATGAAAACTTACTTCCTGGTTCAAACCGAAAGTAGAAATCTAGAAGGCAACATTTGTTATATAATTCTAAGAGTGGGTTGAAGGTTTGTCTGCCGGAAAATGCCACGTTAATGTTATTTTAATGCATTTTCCATTTTCTCCAATTTTCAACCCCTAAGCCTGATTGCTTCTTGACAACACTCCGGTTTATAACCACACCTGTGCAAGTAATTATACTAATTTGCTTCCATGTACGACTTCAGACTAGAGCGAAGAAGACAATTAATCAAATTTTAAGGTTAAATACATCTCCTTTCATTTCTAAGACCTTATAACATTTTTGCTGTAAAAGACCGACATAAATGCCTATTTCCAGCCCAGTGTTAGCGAAAACTTAAGGTATCGCAAACATGCTCCTTGGGTGGGGTAATGCATAAACTTTGAATAAGGTTTGTTAGAAAGTAGACTTTTTTTCAAAGTCAAAATTCTACCATATCATTACAAACACTATTCTGATTAATATGTTGTATATATTGTGAATGTGACACATTTAAAAATATAAACACAAGTGAATTTTACAGGTAAAAGCATTTGCAGGCATCCACAGTAAGGAAGATCACATTGGCAAAATTAGCACTGGCAAAAGCTGCTCAATATATCCTTCTACAATGTTTAGTTGAGATAATACTGAAATGAAACACCAACTTCTCAAAAAAAACTGTTTGCAGTATTCATGATTTTCCAAAAAAAATGCAAATGGCCGACCATTTGTTTTCATGAAAGTAGTCCCATATGAAGAAGTATGGTGTACAATAATAACCATTTGTATTGTAAATTGTCATATGGTAAATAGGTATTAATTATTTCTGTAGGTAGTTTTATTACAATGAATATTACACTAGGAACATGATTAAACAATGCCTTCATATTTAACACTCATGACTATTAAAAAGTGTATAATTAATCAAATTTATGGTTTATCTCTGTACATAAAAACATGGAGATAGCTAAAAGTAATTATATTCCAATTTCAGCATCTTCCATGTCTTCATGCAACCTTTACAACACATTTCCTTTCTGTCCTATTAAATATTCCAGGTAAATGGAATTATCTAAAATTAACAATGATAAATTCCATAAAGCATTTCATTAGGAATGGATATTCATAAAGGCATTATCCAAGATGTAAACATTGTTGGTACTCATAGTACAAATATATCTGGAATTGTACATACATTTGGCAACACAATAAACAACCTTCAGCTTGGTGTACTTATATACAAATGATATACATGTAATAAAAAATATTAATTTAATTCACTCATCTATAGTTTTCAATGGTCATCATTGTATATGTTTACAATGTTTTAATTTCTTCCTTGTGTGAAGAGATGTTGTATAAAGAAATATTTTGTCTTGGATTTATTTCTTAAATGTTTTTTTTATTTTACTTATTGTTTTCTTATATGAATGAAATGCCATTTACTTGTCCCGCAGGGTTTTTATAACAGTATTTCATTAAAAGGGAGGTAATTATAAAACTGGGTACTCTGAATGGGATTAATTTGAACAAAATGATTTTTGGATAGTTTTAGCTTTTACTGCAAAAAACACATTTTGAGCAAAATATAGTATAACTCTTGCAAAACTGTTCCAAAGTTAACCATTACAAGATTCAACATTAAATTGAAGACTGTTCTTGGCAACTTAGCACGATTAAAGAGTTATCAATGTCTTTTCAACACAAAAATATTAACAAAACTGACCAATTAGAAACTATGGGAGAATGTAATTGCATTGTATCACATACTGCTTTTTCTTTCCTTTAACAAAGATATCTGCATTAAGCTTAAAACATACACAGATGTATATATACTTAAAGATATAATGAAACGCAACTTGTTTAAACATGAAATGTATTTCATGTTTAAAGAAGATGCATTTGTAATTTCTTTTAGCATGTATAATATACTTAAAGAAATTAAAAATGCAACTTCTCTACAAACTAAATATACTTCGTTTTTTTCAAAAAAGGTAAACAATAATGTTTTCAGAAAAATTGTTTTATGTGCTTAGTTTTCTTGCTAATCACTTGTTAATCATTAATGAAATGCGAAATTTACAACCCAAACATTGCACTTAATGGTTGTTGAGAGTTATACAAATACTTAAAGTACTATGAACATTTTCACAATAGTAAAACACACATGCTAAAATGTACTCCATGTATATAGCTCTATTAAATGCACAACTAGTGTAAATGTTGACATGTCCCAGAAGGTGCAGTCATCACAAACTTTGGTTTAGGTCAGACCCTTTGAGCTAAAACAGTCAGCCTTAGATCAATAGCCTCCATACCTCCTTGTCTCTTTTAGGGTAAGCTGATATCAACTGGTTCAAGTGTTTTCTAACTGTTTCATATATATCTATACTGTTGCTCACTGTTCCGTTCCTTTAATCACTCACCAGAGGATACCAGTTTGCTTCCAAAGCTCTAAATGCATCGTAGACCAGTGATGCAAAGTTAGGTTCAATTATGCCCAAGTTGAAATCTTCAAATCCAAACTAAAATGGATGCACACTGCCTCAGGTTCCGACAGTATAACATAACCAGCCTTGGGAGTAGAATACATGCTTCATAACTTCATACACTTGGCCGGAGGAGTTGGGACCAAAAGGTATTCCACAATCTGATTTTCTTAGCCTTGGTGTATAGAAGAACTTCATGTCCTTCATTTGAGTAACAAACTGTGGGAAAGCATTTCTCTTTCAGTCCTACACAATGGCAATACCTTGTGTGAATAATGTAGTCTGCTGCCTCTTGATATTGCGATAATATAACTCTTGGCCAACATCCCTGATGTCACAGCAAATACTAAGGGCTGGTCTTTGGTTAATATGTTTGTCTCCCATTTCATCATACGTTCTATGTATGGGTTCTAGTGAACATATCTGGAAAATATTTAATTTCATATGACTGTTATGGCATAGGCTAGAGCAAGCTTCCATAATTATTTAACATTGCTATATTGGTCAGGTTCCGGGTACTAAAATTGTACCAGAGTCATAAAACTATAAAAGTCCACAGGTTTCCAGGTACCCGGTCAGTCCCTATTTAGCACTTATTTTGGGGACTCCTTTAATTTCATATATTAAAAAATACAGAATAAAAGCTTTCTTTCTAACAGTAGAACAAGGGCTGTTTTCTGTGAAATATTTCAGCACTTCACACGCCACCATACTTTTCATTGTTTACATACAAGTCATGAAAAATACTACAATGAACAGAAATGACCCATTTTATTTACAATTTGTACATGTATGTATTTTACTGTTATTGGCGGTCCCATAACCATATAGACAAGAAACTATTACATATAATCATTACCGACAAGAAAAGTGATCTGTTAAACCAGAAACTTACCTTTTAAAACGAGTGATCGTGCCGTAAATACATCTTTTTCCCATCTTTTCTGTACTGTCAAAATCGCCATTTTACACATCCGGAAGTGATACGCCGAAGAAATAAACCCAACGTTTAAAAAGTACCACAAGTGTATTCTTGTTGCTATAGCATAGTTTCAGTCACTCATCACGAAAAAATACATTAATTATTTATTATAAAATACATTCCATTTAATTAAAAAAAACAAGTCGGGTTCCCTTTTCGGCTGTTGAGTATTGCTGTGTCAGATTTGAACCGGTGTACCAGACTACAACATGTGAACGAGCGTAGTAATACACTGTGTCATTCGTGCACGAGAATCATGCTCATGATTTATTACTATCATACAGCGTTTTACTATTTCAACATACTACAAATTCTAAAAAACAACTTAAAACATCCAGTTATTTATGAAAATCGAGTGACTGAATGTGCTTCTTTGCCCCTTTATTTTTTTCTGTATTGCCTCATTCGATTGCAAGATATTCTGTTTTTTGTAGTTTGTTTACAAATTTTTATGAATGGAAGCACGTGACTTCAACATTCATGCAAAATCGTGGCATATAATTTTACAAAGATATCCAAAAGTAAGCCGAAGTATGACTGTATCTCGCAAAACATTGTAGCTAAGGGTTCTGGCTATATGTCATGTTTTTCTTGTGGATATTTGATCGTTAGTTATGGTGTTCGTGTGCAAATAGAAAACCCTATTGTCTACCCGCAATTTACATAATTAGCAAGTAATTAAAAGAATTGAACACTATAGGGACATTCTTTATAATTGTACAAGTTCTTTTCTTAACAAAAAAAAATTTCCAAACTGTCCCTATTATTTATTTTGTATATGATCTTTTTTCGGGAAATTCATAGATGTTTAGAGTTAGCGCCCCCTTAAAGTTTCCCGAGGACGTGTTAAAGTTTGCATGCTCAGTTGAGATACAGGAGTGTTCCTGATATTAAATTTAATGATATTTAAATTAAGTATTATGGTACACGATTTTCAGATTTCTGTAACAAAAGGTTTGTTTGGTAATTATAAAATTTTCATGAAGACGTACATCTGTCAAATTGAACCGCCTTCTCGCTCGTTTCCATCAACTTATTATATATTTATTTATTTACATAAATATACTTTTATAAATCGGATTATGAAATAAGTTCTACGTCGACTGGGTGTTTAATATAAAGATAACTGATATTTGATGGAAACTACTTCAAATGTATTTAAAAGTTAGAATAAATAACGACATGGTAGGATTGAACGGTTGTCGAAAACAGTACTTTTCGACACATTAAAAGACAACAAAACAAAGTTTCGTTTTCTCTCATTTACTGCAAAAGTACTTGGATTCAGTACTTAAAAAAACGAAAAAAATATATATATAAAAAGATCAACGCAAGGCAAAATCATCATATTCATGGCATTTCTGATCGGAACTTCTTTGGCCTGTACCAGCTATCACAAATCAGCCTCATTTCCGAAGAGCTCTTAGCAACACAGTGTCCATATTGCTCGTTCTCCTCGTCTCTGCTTCTCTTTCTTTTGCCAAGAACAATATTCGTGTCACTTGTTGACAGCCTAGGTTCCGCAGAAACGACAATTTTCCTGGGTTCAAACTGATCGCCGGAAGAGAAGCTAAACATTTCCGGTTCCGGGTTACTGGTGTATTTGTTTAACCAACGGCTGACATGAACTTCGTCGCTTTCTTCTCGCTCCCAAGGACAGTACAAGTGTGGTTGTGCTTCCAGGCGATCAATCATAGCCTCTGTCTTACGTTGAAGTTCTGGGAAATTCTCAAGACCAGCTGTAATAAAAAAACAGCCGTTATATCAATGGTGAGGTACAATGTAAAAGTTAAAAACAAAACCGGAAACAAACTGCGGAAGGTACACAATGCGTATTTTCATCTAAATTTAAGTTTAAGGTATGACCATCCTAATGAATAACTGTATTAAGAAGAGTATCCAAGGGAGGTAACTATAGTAGTAAATTAGCTTAGAGTTCTGTCATGCAAGAGGACCAGGGTTCAAATCCCACTGGAAGCTATTTTTTTTGTAAGCCTAGGGCTTAAATAATTGGCATATTTCTTTTTTTTCCTGTGTAATTTTGTCATTGAATATAAAATTCTCACGATTTAAACTAAAATAAGCAAAATAATCAAGATTAAAGGGGTTTTCGCTATCAGAATAGTGTTTATTCAAGTCATCAATTTGAAAATTTCTAAAACTGGACTGTAAACTTCTCTGAAATTTTGGTTAAATTTTGTTTAAGGTATGTAGTTAAAAAATGGTAAATTTTTGTATATTGCACCAATCAGGATTTTGCACAATTTTCATTAATTTAGTCTCGTGAAATATAAAAAAAATGCATTTTTTAAATTTATTTGGTCAAAAAATGTCATTTTAAGATAAATTCTGTATTTATATATTATATCTTAAATTGGTTTAGTAAAACATAACATATTTTGGATAAACTGTAAAAAATTAGGGTTGAATTTATCAATAACAAAAAATTTTGTCACCGATTTAAGAATTTGGATACTTTCACGTTTTTTCTCACTTTTTTAAATAAAAAAAGCTAAAAATCTCAAAAACTACACGGTGAAAATCATTAAAATTTTGCATACAAGTCAGTGGTATGAAGCAGTTGATGAAAAAATAATCAGATGTTGGATTCTTAATAGTGCCCATTAGGATGGTCATACCTTAAGAGTTTTAATTGTTGCATTCAAAGTCAGACGGCAAAGGAATGGCCGTTACTTATTAAGGTTCGTGGTAAAGAAGTATGGATAAAATCTTGAATATTAATTAAGGGCCATAGTCCTCGGTGTTCAAATATTGTACTGAATTATGATGTGCCGTCACCAACAACTTAAACCTATGTAATTTTTGGTATATTTTATTTCATTTTGAAATAAATATAGTTTTAATTAATTTATAGCTTGCTGTTACTCACGGGTAAAGTATAGCTCATAAGCCCGTTCAAGGCTTTTGTCAGTTTGTCTGATTTCTTCAAATCTTGCCTCTGACAATCGTGTTTACTTTTTCATCTCTGCTTCTGAAATGTTCAGAGATAGATCATTTTAATTCCTTTAATGTGATATTATTAATGCTTGCTGAAACTGTTTTCGCGCACAAGCCACAAACATAAATTCGCGCATCTTAAACTAATCAAATCTCAAAATAACTATAAGTAATTTTCGCCGAGGATTTAATTCACACATTTGCTCAAGCATGGCACGGCAACAAATTTAATAAGTAGATCTACCAAATAAAATACGGCGTTTTAAAACGTTATTTGCTTCCAGGATATATGAAATGCACACTATTTTATTTTTTGAATCTTTTTCAAATTTTTCATACTAGTATCTCCCAATTTTTTACCAAAAGTAAGAAACTTTCATTTAGTATTCTCTGGTGAAATTGAAGTACCTACCACTTATAATTCTTGTAATAAATTCCTTCTTCCTTTCAGCCATATATGTCGCCATTTTCTCAAGGTCAAGGACATCGGAAGTCCTCTTCCAGTCATCATCGCTGATGTTCGATGAGGACCAGGAACCATGTGAATAACGATCTTCTTTCTTTATTTCTGGCACAAGCAGGTCAATCCTAGGCTTCACAGCCGTTCCGTCACCATCTGAAATTCATTTGTATATGTATTTATACATTATTCAGTTCAGCAGTATTTATTCTATTTTCCTCTTTATTTTTGTTCCATTTATTTATACACTCTAAATTATTTATTTATTTATTTATTTATTTATTTATTTATTTATTTATTTATTTATTTATCTATCTATTTATTTATTTATTTATTTATTTATTTATTTATTTATTTATTTATTTATTGTAAATATTTATTCATTTTTAAATCAATAATATTATTTTGTAATAAACTTTTTGAAATTGGATTAAATGTTTTACATTTATCATTATACAAACAGAAAATAATAAATAATCTTTATTTATTAATTTACACTGTCAAAATATGACTTGTGGACTTACCTCCTAACATTCCAGATGTCTGCCACTTTCTAAAAAAATACTTGGTGGTCATATTTGTGAAAATAATCGCTAATAAGTCGCTTGATATAATTTCGTGGATGCTCTTGAGTGCGGTTGCTATGTAATAGCTTATAAGACGTTATACGTCACTGACGTTATACGATAACGTCACGACGTCAAATACGATTAATCGCTTGTGCTTTGTGCGATGCTCCTTTGTCGAGGTGATTTAGATTTTGAAGTTTTGTTAGAAGTTTAAGCTATTTTCAAAATGAAAAATTCAAATATTAATATATCTAAAATATAAGTATACATGTAGTTGTTCACTAAAACTAAGCTGGCAATAGGATATTTTTCTAAATTCCATTTCTGAAATTTTAGTCAGTTTTCGACAATTACAATTATCTCTAACACCCCACGCCCAATTCCTAGCTTTAAAACATGAAAGAATTACAAGAGTCATAAAATGGCTTTGATTTAAAAGGCATTTCAAAATGTTCCCAATTATTACTTACTATGACTATGCTTATCAGTCCACTCACTGTAATTGTATACAAGGAGAGAAGTTTATTATCAACAAGCTATAAAGTATATAAAGAAAGAACAATTTATTACATAGGCATATAATAAACAATATAAGGAATGAGTATAAAAGAAGAAAAATTTGCTATAAGATTATGTAAGAGTGTAAAATATGAAAAATCAACCATAAGATTATAATTATAAGAAAGAAAAATCCATGAATATTTAAGAAATAACAATAGAAAAAAAGAACACTGTGTTACGTTTTTTTTTTTCATTTAATAAAAGAACACTGTGAGTATACTTTAGAAACAAACAACTTATTACATGAGCGTTAAAGGACTAACAGTGTACTTACATACGAGATTGCAGGCCAGAAGATAATATGTGC